>PVHY01008466.1:0-61485 GCA_004024945.1 Uropsilus gracilis | reverse complement strand
AAAATAAAATAAAATAAAATAAAATAAAATAAAATAAAATAAAATAAAATAAAATAAAATAAAATAAAATAAAATAAAACAACAACAACAAAACACACACACACTTACCATATATCGGGAGAGAACAACAGGCCAAACAACCAACAACTAAACATCAACTTAACCAAGCAACAATTTGCAGAAAAATGGGAGGAGTGACTGAAGGGGGGATACAGAGGAGGGATATGGAGGGAGGAGGAAGGGGGATACAGAGGGGGATATAGAGGGAGGAGAAGGGATCAATTAATGCACAATTGTGACAAATCAATAAAATGAATAAAAAAAAACTCTTAGATAGCAAACAAAAACTTTCTACTGATGCTCTTAAATAGCAAACAAAAACTTTCTACTGTAATATATATTATATGTATGCATGTTTGTGTACAAACGTATTTATTGACCATGTTAGAAAATCTGTAAACATTTCAATTAATAATTTTGAAGTAATGAGGTATTTTTAGAAGAGTCATGCAAAAAGCATTCTAGCATGCAATCAGTTTTCTATTATATTTCCTGATCCCAAAATCAAGTGTGACACTCTTTATTGAATAGAATAGGCAGCAATCAGTCTGGCAAACTGCTTCTTGAGCAAATGAAGATTTACAAATTCTTCATTAAAATATCTTCTTTTTCAGTGATATCTCTTTGGACAGACATGTTTCCGAATTCTCTGCAGTGTTTGAGTGCTCCTTAGTTAACACCAGAGGCAGGGATGGGGGTTGGGGCGGGTTGTAGATTTTAGGGCTAAACTCTGCCCCCACACCTTCTCCCACCCTCACCCCCCAGGAAATCCTGAACAAAGGGGTTGCTGGGATGGAGATAGATGGAACATTTTGGGAATCCTTAAAGGGAAGCAAATGCATATAGGCTTATTCTATTCTTTGTTTTCAATTTGCCTGCACACAGTAGTTTAGAGGGTGAAACCCACACCTCAGCTGCCATAGACTTCGGTTGTACCTTCTCAGCTTCTGTAGCTACAGCTCCATCTCACACTGTTCAGTTGTAATTCCATCTTTTCCATGTATACTGCTAGTTTTCCCTCTTCCTCTCCCTGAAGGCTAGAACAAAGGTTTTGTTTGTTTGTTTTTTCTCCTCCAAAGACCCTTTTGTTTGTATTTTTAGTTGGGATTGGGTGTGGAAATGAACCTAGAATTAGTGAGCCAAGTTCTGACCTGCTGATTACAGGCTGTGTATTACCACCAGCACAGCTTAATTTCTGTGTCAACTGCAGTTCTGCTGCACTATTGCTCCTAATGTACATGATAGTTATTCATCTATTTTTCAGGGGTTGTTAACTCTATCTATCTATCTATCTATCTATCTATCTATCTATCTATCTATCTATCTATCTATCTATCTATCTATCTATCTGTCTGTCTGTCTGTCTGTCTGTCTGTCTGTCTGTCTGTCTGTCTGTCTGTCTGTCTGTCTGTCTGTCTGTCTGTCTGTCTGTCATCTATCTGTCTGTCTGTCTGTCTATCATCTATCTATCATATATCTATCTGTTTGTTTATTTAGATACTAGGTTTCACTATTTTTGCCCGTGGAACTGCAGGCTCACGTTGCCCGGGGTACCACAGACTCAAGCAATCCCCAGTCTCAGCTTTGCAGGTAGCTGGGATTACAGGCACGTGCCATCATGTCCAGCTATATTTTGGGGGGGGACTGGGTCTCACTATGTGCTCCCAACGGGACAGAAACCACAATCCCTGGTCCTGGCCGGGGCTTCCTAGGCTGCCGTTTACAGGCATGCGCCAACATGCCTGACCTGATTGTTAACTTTATTTGGTTGTAATTCATTTGTGAATATGTGGGGAAGGCAAATCCAGCAAATGCACTTTGCCACCATCTTTCCAGACTCAAGCTATTTTCTTTATTTTTTTACTTAAGGGTGCAAAATTGATCTCTAGTTCCACAAGTCACTTTGGAGTTGTCAGAAACTAACTGAATAATCAAAATACTGTGCCATTTGTTAAAAGCTCCAAATTTCAGGGGGAAAAAAAGAGTAACATTTCACAGACGTTCCTTCATTTATGAGTTACCAGGGAGCATAGGATATGGAAAAGAAAAGTACTCTGGTTTCCTTAACAGAGGGAGTCCTGTCTGTCAGTGTATTTAGAAGGTGTTAAAAACTTTTGGTTCATTTGCACAGACATTGTAGAAATCAGTATAATCAAAATTTTTCATCCAAGCTTGAAGAAACTTTATGTTTAAGGCATGCTTAACATTTTAAAGGGAACAAATATTTGTTAAATATCTTTTTAATACACCAAGTTAACCCCACTTTTATTTAGTTTGGATTTGGTGTTCCCTATATATTTATGTTCTAAATCAACAAATGTGCTAAATTTCTTTGATATATTTCAGATTTCATTGATAAACAAAACAAAAATCTGTGTGAGAATGCAGAGATGTTTGTTGTCATAAGACAGAGGGATAGAGTCTGCTATAAGAGCTGTGACAGAATAAGTTAACTTTATGTGTATAATTAAAAGCAAATAATGGAACTTAATAGTCATATTTAATGATGTCAGGATAAAATGTAGCTGTACATGCTATATATATTCATATATATGTGTGTGTGATTCCATTTAGAAAGTCTTATATATTTGAGATGTTTTCTGAGAGCTATAAGAAACCCAATATTTTTCCTAAAATCCCAGCATACTCCAGTAAACATTTGGTTGGTTAAGGCATTTTGGCTCTGATCTGCTAAACTAATCTAATGTAGTAAATAAGTATTAAGTGAGTCAAATTTTGTAAATAAATTATTAGAACAGGTATTAAAATAACATATATCTTAAGGGAATTAGAATTTTTTTAATCTATAAAAAGCAGAGAAGCTATTTATAGTGTTACCAGATAAAAATAGTAACTGATCAGACCGATCATTCATGAGTTCAATTAACTGCATATATGCTCCTAACATACCTTGAATAAGATTATGGAAGTGACTTTAATTTTCAGTAAAAGAGTACATCATTAAACACAAAAATAATTGTTAAACAAAGCCTATTTTGTTTTTGAGCAAACATAGTGAATATATGATTTTAAGGATAGGTTTTTCTTGGTGAGTTTAATGCATCTCAAGATGATTCAATATAAACTATGGAAAACTATAAGCTGCTTATAAAATATTTGATAATGGTAGAATATTAATCAAATGTCCCTTTTTGATTTAGTATAAGGGAGGAGGTTCTCTCATCACATTGCAGCTTGAAGTAAGACCGGTAGGCTTACTGTCTTTCACTTAATCTCATTGTGAGATTTAATTCTCTCCATTTCAGAAATAGAACTCTCAGAATACTAGTTACCCTGGAGGCTTTAGTTTGTGCATTAGAAGCTCTTTGATTTATATAATCATAGAGATTTCCTACTTAAGGTCAGTTATTACGTCTTGTGTCACATCTCTTAAAAATTAAATATAGTCATTTTTATCTTTCTGCCTCAACCTGAAAAGCCAATGTGTCTTGCTTATAGTCCAACACATAAATTGGTCTTTAAATGAATTGGATTTATTTGATAAAAAAAACCCTTGATATTAAATTAGACACAATTTCGATTGCATTTCTAACTTTAAGATGAATAATGATGCTTTGCTATTACTAGAAGGAAATTACTGTAATTTTGCCCACTATTAGAGAGATGATACAATTTTACCTATTAGTAAAAAATATATAAATATCCGGGCAGCTATTTTAGCAATTATCTGTATGTATTATCAAAAATCCATGTTAATTTCCAGTTTAAACACTTTTGTACAATTGTAAAATTATTTTACTTTAGTCTTTACTTGATAAACATTTTCCTTTTTTTTAACTAAGCTTAATATGATTACATAATTAAATTAAATATTTTTACCCATGGAATCGCAGGTTCATGTTGCCCAGGTTACCACAGACTCAAGCAATTCCCAGCCTCAGCTTTCCAAGTACCTGGGATTACAGGTGCGCGCCACCATGCCAAGCTATAATTTTTTGGAACTAGGTCTTTCTACGTGCACCAGCGGGACTCAAACTGCGATCTCGGGCCCAGGCCGCAGCTTCCTAGGATGCCGTTTACAGGCAATCACCACCATACACGGCTTGATTACTTAATTTTAAATATATATATCATTTACTAATAAAAACATTAAAATTTTTCAATAAATTAAAACAAAGTAAAATTGTTAACAATGCATATACATGTTCAATGCCCAGGGTGATTTTAAATCTTGGAAATAGATAACTAAACCTGTCTCTACTATTTTATAAATGAGTGGGTGATTACTTGTCACTTGATATCACTTTTTAACTGTAAGTATATATATATGTAAGCATACAGATATGTAAGTATATGTATATATACATATAAGTATATGCAGGTATATGTATAAATAAACACAAAATCTGAAAGAGCATAAGCAGACAAATCTCTATTATTTTAGTTATTTTATATTTTATGTGCAAATTGCCAGTTATTCTTGAAAGTGAAATTGTATTAATTTTTCCTCAATTTGTACTTTTATGTATTCCCAAGGACAATTTCTAATTCATCTCTCAAACGATAGGAATGTTCAAAACATAATAAGAGTAATAGAAGGATTTATAATCATGCTGTTTTATAGTTGCTATATATAATACAAGTCATCTAAACCAGTAACTTCATCTGTGAGACTAAACTAGTTATATAAAATCCTCACTTAGTTATAAGATTAGTGTTGCATAGTAAATAATTACTAAACTTTGATAGGTTGCATCATAAATATAAATGCATTTTATCATATAAACTAAGTACTTATAAATTATTGAAAAAATCATAACTTATCAATTTGTTAGGAAGTACACATGCACTTTATCACATTTTTAAAAAAAATCCATAACTCATTTCTTCATTCTATAGTATTTATAGGGCACAGATAACTATATTTATTTGCCTAAACTAAATTTTGTTTGTATAGATAGTACCATTTCTCAAATCTGTCATTATAGGCTTTCATATATCAATGCAATATAATAGAGATCATCAAAATATTAAATATTTAGTGAAAATACATTAGAAAGTTAATATTTTTTCCTAATGCATGTCTTTAAATGCATTTTATTAAGTAGAATGCATTTTGTTTATAGAGAAAATATGTGAAATTATACATTTATGGTAAATATATATGCCATATGTAATATATATAATGTATATGGATAGCTCCAGAGTTTAAAAACTTTATCTAATTCTTAAATTATATTATTTTAATTAGTTCATATCTATCTTGTAACCTGTCTATATTATTATTTTAATTGGTAATTATACATTATTCTATTGAGTACTCACTATAGTTATAAAACAAATAGAGATTTAATAAAGAATAACAATATATCTTTACTTCAGTATGGATACTTGTATATATTAATGTAATTATTACTATAATTTTTAAAGTAAAATATATGTATATAATAGTCAATATTCATATAATCATGTATGTATAAACATAATATACACATACATTTTGCTCCACCATACTGTTACGAAAATTAAACTGTGAAACTTAATCTTAATTAGAGAAAGGTGAAAAAATTGTTCAAGTAAACACTTAGACTCTGTTGTAATAGAATATTGATTATTAAATAACAATTTCAGACTTAACTGTATGATTATGGGAACTTTTATCATCTATAATTTTATAATTTATATAAAAAATACTTCCTAACTAATAAAGTGGCAAATGTGGCTTTTCTTGGAAGGGTTAAGAAACTTGAACATTACTAGAGTACACCCTAGTAAAATAAGAAGTAAGATAAAAGAGGGTCTTCTAAATCTAGACACGCTTCCATTTCTTCTACATTAAATTACCTTTTAGGTTTTATTCTATATCTAATGAAAAGATGAAATATGATGACTAGGTGAAATATGCTGAAGCCCCGTGACCTGAGAAATGCAACCTACGGGTCTAGATAAACAACCCAGAACTTATTACTCAGTTTATTGGTCTGTACCTCAGTTTCTCCTTGAATCTTCTTCACTCTATATCATGTCAGACCATGTACTACCAGCCCACCCAGAAAACCAGTACATGGAACTTGTACATAATAAACCCTTAACTCCCTAGTACAGGGACCCAGTCTTTGTATATGAATCCACTGAGGCTGTACTCATGCTAATAAACCTGCTTTATCCTTCCCTGGGGTCTTCATTTCCTGATTGCCTGCTTTCAAAGATACTCATTCTTTCTTTGAAATTTGTGAAATTTTGAGCAATAATAATAATATAAGAATTACAATATTATACAACATAATACAATTATGATAAAACATAAAATTATAATCTAATTATAATATTATAAAATTGTCGAAATGATGTAACAATATGAGTATAACTTTTTTCAGAGTCCCACCTCCTCCACACACATTTTGTTGTTAATCTTATCAGAATATAAGCACACTTTGAATTGTTTACCTTAAATGTGTCAAATATCAAATTTTAAATTCTAAAAATGATAAAATACAAAGTATACAGTAAAAAATGGATATGCCTTTGAGGTCTTAAGTAACTATTTGAATAATGGAAGATGTATTGCATACAACATTCAAATAGTCATCAAAAATATTTGGCGTTTATATGCTTGGTTGGCTGATAAACTTGGAGATTATTTCATGTGCACTGTCTACTAACTGGACTTACAGTCTATCATGGAAGATGCAATTAAACAACATCCATATCTACTAAGTACAATTGGATCACCTAATCTAAACTAATTGAACTCAGGGAAGACTAAAGGGGGAATTCATCTGACATTAAAAATGGAAGTTTCAGTCTGACAGAAGAACAATTATGGAAGTTCCCAGATAGGGTGGTTGCAACTTGTAAATTTTGATGTGTCTGAAATAAAGAACGGGCACTCTCTGTAGCTAATGAAATGCCTTAGTTTTATGATCTGAATATTT
Organism: Uropsilus gracilis; assembly: GCA_004024945.1. Taxonomy (NCBI): domain Eukaryota; kingdom Metazoa; phylum Chordata; class Mammalia; order Eulipotyphla; family Talpidae; genus Uropsilus; species Uropsilus gracilis. The sequence continues at coordinate 54,529 of PVHY01008466.1, read as the reverse complement.
GTTCCTACAGTCCAATTCATATGTCAAATTTCTAAGCACCAAAGATCATAGTGTCTGGATATGGAGTCTTTAGGGGATATTTAGGTAATGAGAGAGGAATCCACATGAATGGGATTGATGTCCTTATAAAAAAGAGAGTTGCCTTGCCACTTCCAGAACAAAGAGGAAAAAAGGAGAAATGGGCGACTCCACAAAAGGGTCCTTAGAGAGTAAGCCAACACCCTGATTTCAGACACCCAACTCCAGAACTCTGTATGATAAGTTTTTGCTGTATTAAAGTTACCCAGTTTGTGGTACTTTGTTATAGCATCCTGATGGACTAAGCTACTTGGAATTCATATTTGAAAGGATTGGGTTTCATTGTAACATGAAAAACAATAGAGGGTGTTAAACAAGAAGGGACCATGACCAATTTTTACAACAATTTCTCTAGCTAAACAGGGAAGCATAAATAGGAGAGCAGTGGGACAGTAGACCAATTAAATCATGGCAGTAATTTTAAATGAAAATCATTTTTGAAACTCCAATCCCATTGTGGGTCAAGGTAATGAAATTTAAATTCTTTGCTTATTCAAGGAGGGTTAATGGTCAAATTCACCTTCCAGATTTCACCATGAAATGTCATTCCCCATGAAATAAATAATTGCATTTATATTAGTTCTTCACTCAGATTAGGAGTTCACAGTGAACAATATAACAGTAGGATGAATTTTCATAAACAATTCACACCGGATTTTTCTCCAAATAGAAGTGATTCATGCAGAGTCTACAATACTGTTGAGGAAATTCTTAGGTTGTATTATTATTTAAAGAAAAATTTATTTAAAATATATGCATTGACCTTGGATATATTAAAACTAACTTGAGCTGGAAATCTGTATAAATGGTTTAGTGAATGGGAAAAAAATCTCAAATTATATGCAAAGCATTAACAATATATGTGATCAGATACTATATATTTTACTGTTTTATTACATTTATCCTCAAATTTTGACCCATGTATGTTTTCTTATTGAAAAATATAACAATAAAACAGTTTAATTCATTAAATATTTTGTTCTTCTATAGCTAAAATAACTGTGAAAGACCTGAAGCATGCTATTTTTGTCATGGTATTCTATTTTAATTTTCATTTCAAAGAATAATATCTATATTTTAGAGAGTGATATATACTAATACTACCACTAACTGCTTCTTCATCTACTAAATATAGCTATACTGCTATTTTCATTCTATAAATTTTTATAATGGCAATTAGTTGTTTATCAAGTAGCATCACTGTCATCATTTCTATTAAATGGATAACTTTAAATATGCTAATCTTAGCGATGTTGAAGTACTCTCTGAATTAATCTCAGTGATATTTCCAACCTGTAGGTAAATTTCAAAGAGAACTTACTTATATTTGTGACATAGGTCTTTGAGGATTTCCACCACCACCAAAAATACCTACTCAATTTTAATATCTAAATGCACAGGTAATATATAATAAATTGATCAGCATGGTGAAAAAAAAAACAGTGATTGGAGAAGCACAATTAATCATGATTTTAAATAAGGTAACAGAAAAGGAAAGAAGTCAGACCTACTAAAATAAACCTCGTTTGAGTAATCAGCTAATAGAAGTATTATGGGATCATAATTATGCTCTTACGGATGTGTAATTCATTCAGGGAAAGTTTCAATAAGTCACATCCCTTGTACACTAATGCAATAATTTATGCTTCAAATAAAAGCTCAAGAAAAGTTTTAATGGCTAAAGTTTAAGTACTACACAGCTAATTAAAACCAGAAAGTGTAATGTCTTGTAAATGATTGCATGATATACCAATAAGAATATAGAAAGTGCATCTCTTTTAAAATACTTGTGATGGGGGCACCCCTGTGGGCTGCAGACAAAACTAGTGGTTTATATTTTTTGTTTGTTTAATATATATATATATATACATCATATATACATAATTATATATCCATACACACAGCTCTATATAGATAAATATATATAGGTTTATAGATAAATATATTTTAGATATATATCTGTCATACGTATACATATATACATTTTTTTCTTTTACATCTCTATATGTCCCATAGTTCTCCCATTTTTCCCATTACTGCTTAAGCAGGAAGAATCTTTTGGGGAAAGTGTTGGGCATAACGCCTGTGCCCTACAGTAGGGTCAGAAGTTGCGTCTGTGGGCATCCCCTTCTCACACGAGCAGGCTGCATGGTCCAATCAGTGGGAGAGCCTAGAGGTGGATTTTAGGCCTCACAGGCACCTGCTTGTGATCCACCCGGACTCACTGTACTACACCTGAACTCTGGAAGTAAAAAGGAGGCAGTGTTAGTAACTAATATTCAAAGAGAGAGAAGCCAAGGATTTTTGCAGAGAAAGGGCTGGGTCTGCTTCTGGTCTTGTAGCTGCAAACACCCGGGAACAGAATCCGGGCCTCTGACCTGGGGTATCAAAGTGCTGTTTGTTGCATAGTGTTGCACTGCCTTTTGGTGCTGCTACCTTTGCTATTGTCTGTTCCAGGCTCCGGTGCTGTTCATCCAGACCTTCAGACTATTGCTGCCGGTGGCTGCGGCGCTCAGTGTCTCTGTGCCCCCACCTGTGGGCACCTCCAGCTGTCACTCACTCCAGGCCCCTATTAGCAGGACTGCACCATCTTGGAGGAAAGGCCTTTTATTTGAGATTCGCGACACTGAACAGTATCGAGGGTGAGGCATCCGCGAGGCTTTACCAACTCTTTGCTTTCCTTGTTTATTAAATAAAACCCATTGTTGTTGTTTCTTGAACGGCGTGGTCTTGCAGTTGTGCGCACTGGGTGAAAACTGGAGTCCTTGACGGGCTATGTGGGATTGTGGAACACTGCGTCACTGGCAACATCGGTCTAAATAATTTTAGGCATTCATCATATGCTCCTATAATAAACTACCGAATAGACAAATGGGAAGTACATTTTAATTATTTTTATTGTCTCTTATTTTCTTAGTGAATGCAGAAATAAATCTATTTTTTAATTTTATTTTTATTGATTATACATATATATGCATTTATATATATGTATTGCATCATTGTCTATGCAGATGTTCTCCCACCATCTTGTCTTCAGTGAACCATCTTTATCTCTTGTGCCCTCCCCCTCCAGTTTTACTCTTCTCCCCCTCTCTTGCTATATGCTTTAAATCTGTTAGCAGTTTTAAATTATTCTTGTCTGTTTTCCCTGTATCTCTCATAGAAGTGAGACGATCTCTTATTTCTGGCTTACTTCCACTAACATGGTTCCTTCTAGCACCAGCCATGTTACTGTGAATGACATGTTTGTCTTCCTTGATTGATGAATAATAGTCCAGTGTGCATGTATACCACCTCTTTTTCAGTCTTTTGTTTGTTTTGGGCATTTGGATTGTTTCCATATCCCGGCAATTGTAAATCGTGCTGCGGTAAACATCCAGTACATGTATCTTTTTTATTTAGTGTTTTTGTGTCCTTTGGATAGATTCTCAGTAGTGGGATTACTGAGTCGAATGGTAGTTCTATTTTCAGCAGCTTGAAGGCCTTCTGTAGTGGTTGGACCAGTTCCCACTTCTACCAGCCATGATAGAGTGTTCCTTTTTCTCCACATCCAGGTCAGCACTAGTACGTTTTGTTGTTGTTGTTTTGTTTGTTTTTTTGATATGGGTCATTCTTACTTGTGTAGGATGGTATCTCAATGTGTTTTGGATTTGCATGCCCCTGATTATTAATGATGTTGAGGATTTTCCATATGCCTGTTGGACATTTTTATACAGAAATAAATTTAAATTTTAACTGGAGCTATAAGCTTTGGGAAAGTTGTCTCAAACTAAGGCTCTTTGGAATTATAAGTTCTATATCAATTTTGAGGTAAGGGAAGTTAATGAGGATTCAGAGGTCAGAGATTTCATAGGGCTGATTTTAAAGGATGAATAAGTAGGTAAGATCATCTATAATGAGACATTTAGGAGAAGCTAGATATTGTAATTAGCCTTACTGGAGGTATTCAGTGTGATTGAGGGAGAATGTTAAGGTTAATGAAAGCACAAGTGGTGAGGATGTCAAGCACGGAAATTTTTAAATTTGACACATTAAGTGATAGGCGTCTGTGTATTTTTAATTATGGTAGTAACATGTAAAATGTGTTGCAGCATAGATGTCATTCGGCGTGTTTGTTTTAGTTTATCCTCATAGCTATAGAATATTTTAATCTATAAATAGACAATTGTTTTTGATGTATATCAGTTACTTGATACATTTGATATATATCACAGTTACTTCCAATTTGATATAACGTGACTAAATCTATCTTGAAAATATGCATTTTCTACACATGCACACTTATTTAACCTACAACATAAGATGATATGGGTAGATTAATAATATTGCATGCCTGATAGTGTTTTTTTATATTCTTATTCCTTTTTTTTTTAGCATTTGAGACTAGCCTACATGAATCATGCATTTATTCTGAGAAATTTGTTTATTTCCTAAGAATATATATTAAGAAGGGTACTAGCTTAAGTATTATCAAGATATTGACCAGTTTTCCAAATGGGGATTCTATGTACAGTCCTACAATGAGAATGCCTATTTATCTATGTCCTCATGGTATATGAGTGTGATACTTAACACATGTGTATTATACTCTTCACTAATTAGTTTATCATAATATCTCATTGTGGTTTTACTTTATATTACTTCAATTATTAATACTGTTGAGCTCACTTTAATATGCTGGTTGGATGTTATGGTGTCCATTTTGTATAATGGCATGTCAAATTTTGATTTCCAACAGAATAAAACCTGAAGTCAGTATTTGGGTTCAAGCAGATTATCTTGAAAATGATCCCAATCAGGTCTGTCTATAAATGGGTATAAATGAGGGAGCAGGAAAAATAAAGTCTGTGTGAATGACTGTGTTAGTATTATGGTAAAATGAAAAGCAATTGATTCAAGATTGAAGAAAAAATCCAAGATTTCACATGTAGGGTTAGGTAGATTGGAGTTTGAGATAAGCAAAATAATGTTTCCTCAATGCATCCATGTAGCAAATTCCAAAAATCTGTGACAATTTTAGGTATGTGATAAGGGAGCATTAAGGTTAGAAATGAAGTTTGTGATTCAGCTAACACTGAAATGAGGATATTATTCTTGATTATCCAAGTGACCTCAATGAAATCAAAAGTGCTCTGGAATAAAGATAAGGGAGACTGATATGTTGGAACCAAAAATGTCATCAGGAGGATTTCAACTTTATTGCTGGTTCTGCAAGGGAACCACATTGAGGTGGAAAATGGACACAAACCAAGAAAAACAGTTCATATCTAAAACTCTGTACCATAGAATATTTTGCTGCTAGCACGTGAAGCTAATAGACTTTTTAAGCCTCTAAGTTTGTAGTAGTATTACAGCAGCAATAGGAACGAATACAGGTTGTCTATCCTATCATCCTCATTGGGGAATTACATGTTCTTGTCCTTCCCTATGGAAGATTCTGTGATCCTGTAGTTAGAAAATTCCCTTAGACACAGATTCAAGAAGACTGATCTATACTGGGACTGACTCCACTTATGCTCCTGGGTAAAAAAAAAAGGGATTGTTTATATCCATTGTATATCATTTAGATCATCTGCACCTTTCAAAATACATACTTCCTCCCCCGTAGATTTGAGAGTAGGTGTTACTTGTTTTGTATTTTAGTATATATTTCCTAAAAATGAGATTAATACCTTTGTCACTGCAGTGTAGTTATAGCACATAATACAAAATCAGAAAAATTGACATTGGCTACTTTCATTTAAGACTGCCTATATTGTAATACAGATTTTTGATTTTCCAGAAATACCTACCTTGTAATAATTTCCAAAGTATAATTTTTTTCATAGTATAGAACTTTAAATTGGTTGCCCCTCAATATTAAAATGCCATCCTTTTGCATTTCCCATACTTTTAGTGAGAATAAAATATTAGTCTTCCTTGAACAAAATTTGTTTTTTACATTTAGTCATTTTAAGATTTCCCTCTGATCTGTTTGTTTTATTGTGTCATTTCTAGGCTAGGCTTTCATTGTAATAATCCTATATAATATTCACACATTTAAAACACAATTATGCATATATATATAATATCTCAGTTGAAATGTACTGGAAATAAATATTGTAAGTTTAAGATGCAAAACACATTATTTTAATGCAGTAATACATTGCAATATGATCAAATAACCTATTTTTCAAAAAAAAAATGCTTGTCATTTTAGCTTTCCCTATTTAAAATACTCAGATATTTTTACAAGTTCCCATATGTCCATTGTCCATTTTTTCAGATGCATTTTTAAATCTTTTTATTTTCACACTTGTAATTGCAAGATTAACAAGTGGAATGTATTCAGTTTGGAATTTATGGAAAGGATTGAAAAATGTGTTTAATCCACCCCATACTTTCTTTTACTTATTATATTTCAATATTTTACTTCCTTCTACTGCTTTTTTTTCTTGTAATTTTAATTGAAGGGTTTTCAATCCATATAAAAAAAATCATCATTGGTTGATATCCTTTTCCTCTAGAATTGTTCATGTTTTCTCTGGCTCTTACTTGATAAAAAGGAAATATTTTTGATACATTGGTGTCTGATTTCTTTATGGTTTCAGTAAAGTTCAAGGATATAGACTTACTGCTAGAGCACAGCCTTTTCTGCAAGAGCTTGCATTGTCTAGGTTTTCTTAAAAACCCATCAACTCTTTTCCTTGGCATGGCACACACTTTAATTTAAGCTCCTGGGAGAGTCAGATTCCAAGATCTCTGCGATTTTTTCGGCAATCTAGTTACTATTTTCTGTTTGATATCTTAGCTTCCCTTTACCCCTGTCTGACTTAGTGACTCAAGAAGGATTGACAAAGAGGGTGGTATGTATGTAGAATTTTCTATTTATCTGGGTTTTCATCTATTTAAGACCTAGTTACCTTGTTAACTCATAGCTTCAACCTGTCTATTAGGTAAGGCAATTGAAAATCCAAAGTACCATATTTCTTCAAATTTATTTTTCACCCACAAGAAATTTTGAAAATTCCCTTTACAAAGAAAGAGTTCATGTCAGTTTTCACTTACTTTTTCTGTAGAATGTTGACTCCTCACATTCTGCCTTAATTTGCTCTTGTATTTTATAATGTTTTGTAATCTTTTCTACTTTCTCTTGTTTTCAGCGCTTTTTTTTGAAAAAGCTATTCTGTCATGATCCACCACTGAAGTACAATTTACAAATAGTTTTAACTAATTCTACATTTATGAAAAAGTTATAGATGTAAAAGTTATATGCTTTAAAATTAGTTTATGTTTTACAATGAAAGCTCATTGAAACTTAGTCATTATCAATAATGTATGCTTTTAGTTAATTTTGCTTGCTTTGCAAATACATTTACTTGATATCAAATGAAAACATATTTCTTTAATATTACTATTAATAGTAAGAGGAAGAAGAGTAAGAATTTCATGTGTTTAGAACTTTTCAATATTTTGAGCTTCCAAAATTCATAGATTTCAGTATCAAATACTTAGAAATTCTACAAGCATCAAGTACACTTTTCTTTAGCAAAATATTTAAAGGAATGTCAGGGAAATTAATTGAAAGTTAAGGGCAGTGACATTGGGCCACAGAGTGTCCTCTTAAACACTTACAAGCTTTTATTACTAAAATTTCTTTGTTTTAGTATAGTAATAAAATGAAAATTATTTCACTTCTTGGCAGAATCTATTAATATTAAACAAAGACACTGTGCCTTAGAATAATCAAGTAGAACTGCAATTTAGCTAATTCTTCTCCTTATATAGATCTTTCCATTTTGAACTTCTTCAGGAAATATCATAAAACTACATATTTAAAAAATTACCATTTAATCTTGAAATTACATAATCATTCATATTGTCAATATTATGAAGAATTCTCATAAAATCTACAGCCCCCTGTACTTTTACTTATATACAGTTACTTCTACTTATAATTATTATTTTTTAAATACTAATGATATATTTTCTCAGAGCAAAGTTGTTTTATTATTAGCTTTCATTTTCTTAATTTACTTTAAATCTAAAGAATTTTTTCCCCAGATTTAAGGTCTAACGTTATATTCCAGCATATTACTAGCACTCAAATTTGTTTTTCAAGATAAAAAGCCATAGAAAAGTTTAGTAATGATATATGTGTCTCCTGTATACATGGGAGTGATGCAGAATGTTTTTCATTTTTACAGAAAAAAAATGGCATTTAGGTAGTTGTGATTTCTCTTTTACTTTTTTGTCTACAGTTGTCTATATCCCCCCACACCACACTTGTAGCTACAGAGACACATTATTTTGTCAATTCTGATTTATATTCCAGAATACATTTGTGTTACTAAGTAGCCTGACATAAGAAGTATATTGTTCCAAAGTTAGTGAAGTCAGGTGTGATATGTTGTGCAAGATGACAGATTAAGATATGCAATTTATAAAGAACATCACAGTGATTCAGGAAGACCAATATGTTAGGTGGCATGATTACAGATAAGAGGCAAAAGATAAGGTCCACACAAATAACAACCAAGAAGTTAGACGGGAAATCTATGCCCTGTCTAGAACTTGGGATGTAAAAGATATACCTGAAATCATGAAATCCAAGATGTTTTCAGTATCAATTCTGAAAGGAGACATAATGCAAAATTATTTCCATCAAAGGCACATAATGCAAAATTATTTCCATCAAAGGCACAATAATCCCCAAAGTTTATCCATTCTTTAGTGCTACTGATTCAGTATAAGCATGGTGTTTTATCTTTTAACACATTAAAATTAGAGACTGTTTCTTAGAAGAGTCTCTATATCAAAAGAAAGTGTGAGAAGACACAAAATCAAAACAGGAAAGGTTATTGTATATTTTTACTGTGTCAACTAAAAAGCACTTGAGTTTTAAGTACTAGACAAAATGAAGTAACATATATGGCAAAGGATTTTCTCCAACAAATAATTACAGTGTTCTTTTTTTTTTTTGTTTTTGTTTTTTGTTTGTTTTTTAGGGAGAAAAATCTTAGAGGTACTCTGCTAAGTCATATACATTACTACTTATAATTTTGACTCAAAAATAATTATGTCACCATATTAAAAGAAATAAAATGGATGGATTTAGGCATTATTCCAAAAGTAACAATTTGCAGAGCATCGATGCACAAAGAAAATATAACAAATCACTGTTCTTTACTAGATTGAAGATGAATGCAAAAATCTGAAATTTCAAAACCTTCAAAAGTATGATCAAAATATCTTGCAATGGATGGGTATAGTAAACAATTGGAAGATTATCAGAGCAATTTAAAATTAAATTAATTTTATTTGAAACAATCCAAAAGTGTTTATTAAAATATGTATTATTCTTTTTTAAAATATATGAGCTCCGTACTTTTATTTATGGAAACAGGGTAATTTTCACTAATGGTGATACTGGAAGAGATATCATTTATTCTTTTCATCAAGTGTCCTAAACACTTGAGGCACTGCAAGTTCACATATAACTTTAATACTGTCCTGGGCATTTAGCATTCTTAATATCAGTGAAATTTATTTTCCTGATAGATAGCTATAATGTAAAAAACCCACAAGAAATAGTGCAAAATGAAGCACAAAGAATACTGTACCTAACCTGTCAAACCTTTTCTGGGAGGTATTTTCAGGGTGACAAGAAAATCAAACATGTTTCATCCAGGAGCTTTGTCAGGAATGAATCATAGCATAACAGATATCACTGAAAAGATAAATGTTTAATAAAAGAAAATTGATATTTCCAGGTGTGTCTCGAAGAAATCTGTCATTGCAAGTTTAAAGATAACATGTTTTTTTAATGTAAAAGCCACAATGCTGACTCTATTTAAATTATTGATTGAGCACAAATAAATTTCCTAAAGATTGATAGAATACAAATAATATATAATTCCAATTGACATGTAAAAGAGTATCCATATACGCATTGGGTAAGAAATTTCCTAACTTTTTAAAATTCTGAGATTGTTTAGACATTTGGTAGATGTTCAAGAACTTTCTTTCTAGTTTGTAACATACACATGTAATTCACACTCATTCTTACATATATTTGCATATATTTAAATACTTTTTTTTTTTTTTTTTTTTGAGACTAGGTCTCGCTATTTTTGCCCGTGAAACCACAGGCTCTCATTGCCCAGGGGGCCACAGACTCAAGCAGTCCCCAGCCTCAGCTTCCCAGGTAGCTGGGATTACAGGCATGCGCCACCACGCCCAGCTATTTTTTTAGAACTAGGTCTCGCTACGAGCCCCAGGCAGAACTCGAACCGCGATCCCTGGCCCCGGCAGCTTCATAGGCTGAAGCTTACAGGCATGAGTCACCGAGCCCGCTCGGCCTTATATTTAGATACATTTTTAAATATTGCCTTTATGGGTATAACTTTTTAATGATATTTTTGTTTCTTTTGCTAATAAAACTTTTTACCGGTGTTGTAAATAAACATTTTTGAAATATATTAATTAATATGAATTTTCCCTGCAGCTCTAATATTATTTTATTAAGGGAATCATTTCATGGATGTGAGAATCTTGTAGTTAATTATATAAGAGAGTGGTCTTCAGGGTAAGGGGAGGTTTCATGTTCCCTGTCCTATCCAAGGAAGGGAGGAACTGAGCAGGGAGGAAGGGAAGCTAGAGAGGAGTCTGGAAGAAGGAAGGAGGGCAAGGAGGAGACCTAGAGGAAATGTCCAACAGAGTCATGTGAGGCAGGTGAATTTGCTTCTGAGACTTGGACTAGTATCAGGGAGTGGGGTGCACAGAAATAGGAAACAGATGTGGCTGGGAGACCAAAAGGGGAGTTAGCAATGGCAGCCTTTTCTCTTGATTTTGAATTTGCTACGTTTACCCCAGATATACTGGGCCCTTTCTGTCGCTTTCCTTTCACCCCCACCTGAAGGTGCCTTAAATTTGTGGCAGGTTTTAGTGCATCAATGGTCCTGTTTTGTGACTCAACTCTGTTTGACTGAGCATTTATGCACAAAGAGATCAGTAACCTTGGGAACTTTATATGCAAACTCTGTTCTTTGTTTTTTCCTTTTCTGTTTTTTATTGCACACTGATTGTATTAAAGTTTCTTTTCACTAGCAACTTACACATTAGAGTATGTTCCATCTTGCAGTGCATGGCCGAACCTATTTAGAGGAAGAAGGTTAGAGGGCTTTGGGGTATACCTCACCCTACCCTGTAATCATAGCCGTGACTTAGTAAATCTTCTTCCGTGTTTTATTTCTATGTCTCTCACTTCGGTATCACAGTCCCAGCATATAACTCACATACATGTCTTTGTTTTGGCTTCTGCTTTGGGGAAAACCCATGCTAGGACACTCACTCTATTCTAACATTTGTAATTGAAATTCTTAAGCAATAATTTCTACCTAGGAGTTATTGGTCATGACATTATAATCCAATAGAGAGAGTGCTTATTGCATTTTCCTGTGCATAGGGTTTTAATAGTGATGATCTTTGTTAAATCCATCTTTGAGGTCTCTCAGGAGCCTAATACAATGTCTCAATTACATTATAAATTCTGAATTTTATGCACCCAACAAACATTTTCGAAAATAATTCCATTAATGCTTTGTCTAAATTGTTTTATCAGAATTTTGTAACGGTGCTATATACAAGATTTAAACTAGCACTGATGATTCAGAAAATCTTGAAGATGAAAAATACAGGTATGTAATTACAGTGATATATAAATCCACACTTGAAAGAAAGGTATAAATTTAAAATCACAAATTTATTAAACGTTTATTTAGAAGCATAAGCAATTCCATTTGCTAATCACAAAAAGTTACAATAAAGTTATGTCTCGTCAACTGACATTTTCTAGAATATACAATTGATGTAATACAACTTATCTATCATTCACCTTTTTGTTATTAAAGTTATTTACATCAAATGATTTAAATATTCTGATTAACATTATCTCACTTAAATAGTTTACTAATATCTATTATCTTAATAATAACAATACAGCGTTTTATCTATCCACAGGGTAAAATAATATTCTATGAATTAAAAAAAAAACTTAGCTATGAACTATTTCTGTCAATTTTCTCACTGATTATATCTGAAAATCTGTAATCTTAATCATGCAGTATTGCATTAAAATAAGATTTATTGCTCAATAACATGATTGGGAAATACTGAAAAAACATTTATATAATTAGTGTATGAATTTTCCAGGTCATTAAAATATTAAAATGCATAATTTATTTTTTGCTACATCGTGTAGTTTACATACAACTACTGCCCCAATGGTCCAAGATTAAAAGAAAAAATCAGAATCACTTTATAGTTGCCAGTTTACAGTTGCCACATTTCAGTCACTTTCATTGCAAAAATAATTCTTAGTTTGCTGTGGTACCTGAAAGCCTATCATTCCCATGTGATGGGAATAAAATCAATGAGTTTGATAACAACCTCTGGAGGAAAGGGAAGTGCTAATATATGTAAACATAAAGGTTTATGCTGGAGAGAGAATTGAGGAAGTAAGGGTGGTAAGAAGAAATTAGATACTCATTTTCCTGATTTCTCACATCAACATATAGGGCAGAAATTGATCATCTAGACAATTTTAGTTATGAAAAATGAGACTACAGCAAGATGTATTTCTGACAAATACTTAACTGCCTTTGTAGTCTTTTCTAAATTTTTACATTTCTTTGCTGACAATGAAAGTAGAGTGAATTTGTTTCTCAATTTTTTTCTTAAATTTGTTACTGTACTTCCACAGTTGATACAGACCCAGCTATCCTGGCAAGGAGACTCCAACAGCTAGTATTCTTGGGAAAAAAGTTAGTTTTCCACAGATTCTTCTTGAAACAACTGCATCAGAAAATATGGGAGATTAACTGGGAAGACAGTGTGCAATTTTTATAAACTAATGTTATCTGATTGTAAAATTAAACATTTATAATTTTCAGTTAAAAAAGTTCTCCAACCCCAATATACTGATAAGTAAATATTCATTTATTCATTCAATGATTATTTGTCAAGTTTCAGACATGTTCCAAACATTTTGTTGGATTTATGTTGCAAAAAATAAAAGCTAAAAAGAAAATCACAAAACTGGGGCATCTCATGATATTTTGAATCCTAAACATTACAACCTTATGTTAATTAAGGCAGTCGTATGGAAACCAGTATGGATATGTTTTAGCTATCATATAATCTAGCAATTCTCTTCCCAGTTATATATCCAATTTTGAATTGAAATTAGGATCTCAAAGAAATACTTGCATCCTGGTGTTTTGTAGTATTAGTAACAGTTGTCAAGAAGTGGCAAAAGTATAAGTAGCCATTGACAGATGAATTGATAAATACTATATAATATATATTCTATTCATCTGTGTATGTGTATGCAGAGTTCTTTCTCACCAGCATTTACATTCATGTGAGAAAGAAGCTAGACTCTTGAATGATCCTCCTGAAAAGTGAAAAATTTATATGTACTGTTTAATATCTTCTTTCCTTCCCCAGGAAAAAGAAGAAATTGGGATGTTTCCTATCAGCAATACTACCCTGAGTACGGAAGGAGGAACAATTGCAACTGTGTCCCATGGATTTTCCTACTGGCTTTATTGTGAGTAGTTTTGCATTTTACTATGTGTCTCCTAGGTTGTTTTTGAATTACTTCCAGAATATATTGGTCTATGTACTATCAGTGAGTCATTGTCTCTGTGGATTTTCAGTATCTATTCTAACATATTGCTAATGTCATATTATCAAATTATTTTGACCATAGAGTAAACATGTAGTAACAGTATTTGTAAATACATGTTAAGGGAGTGCTCATGAATATAACAAATTTTGATGCAATTAATCTTAAGATATATTCTTAATTTACAAGAATGTAACCCTTATGGAATTTAAAATATAAAATATAAGTAGTTTTATCAGTTCAATATAACTGAAATTTGAAATAATAGATGACATAACAGAGTGAACATACTGATAAATAATGCCTAGACCATATATAACATCAGAATGCTCAACCACATAAGAAACCCAGGAAAGTATTCCACACACTCTGCAACAATCATCACAGGATTGTTGGTCCATGGTGAGGACAGTTAATATAAATATGTTTTATTTTGTCCCTGTCTCTATATCTGGACCAACCAGAGAAAGTCAAATATGTTCCCCAAACTAATCATGTAAGATTCCCTACTGTTAGTTGACTGACTTCAGGCACAATCTGTCCCTGGGATTCCAGTTAAAACATACTTGAAATTCCACCATTATTTCACATTAAAGCATATCCACCCTATATGGTTTGAGAATCTGTATACAGAATACACCATTTGTCTTCTATTTACTTTCATACATGGTATCTTCAAGTGTATGCTAATCTCATTGAAATCCATCAGGATTAAGTGATACTTAAATATATGATTACCAATAATTTTATTTCATTAAGGTTTTTATCTTACATTGAAAACTTACATATTTTTTCCAATGTGCTGCATGTCAAAAAGCAAATTTGATATTTAACAAGTTTTTATTAGCTGTTAATTTCTTTTTCCTATATCTAAAAATTAAAAATATGAGATTTATCATATTAATAGACTACATCAGGGGTACCATCAAATAGTCAGCAATCTCAGCAGAAATGTGCGGGAGAGTGACAGACAGGGCAAAAGAAAAGAAATTGACAACTAAGACCTAGTGAATTTAAGCAGACAGTGAACTTAAAGAAGATTTATGGTATACTGGAACTAGTTCTTAGGTTATCTTACAAAAACCGAATTTCTGTAATTTCACTCTGCCTGTAACCACACACAAATGTTATGTTTAAAATAAGTGATCAGACTAATGCCTTTATATGTATTTTTCTCAAAAACAAAATACTATCAAATAAACTCAGCATATTGGAAGGAGTCTACCGTGGAACAAGAATTAAAGGTACTTTTGACTCTAGAAATCACTGTAGAAGTCAATTAATTTGTTGACATGTAAATAGCAAAGAATACTAAAGCACTGTTATGTCTGCAATCATATATTTTTGTGTATACATATATGTATATGTAGAAAAGTACCTTGTTAAGCAGAATACACTCTCTAAACTACTTTTTAGCACATGCTATATTTAATCCTCCCTTTTACTATTGCTCCAAGGATAAAAGTAAGGAAATTGATTGCTTTGACTATTGTAAAAATAAGTTAGTGGGTAACAGGAAAATTGTAAAGGCTTGAAGCAGATGAGGATATATTGTGTTTGTACTATTTGTCAGGAGTTTCATCATTGATAGTGCACCACATTTAATTGTGACTAGTACATTCTACTCAATTATGAAGTGGATGTTTAATATTTCATTATTCTTCACTCTTTGAAAATATGTGCAATTTTGAGGACAAAGTCATTTTATAACAAGGAACAATTTGAATTGATTTTAGTAGTTTGAAAGGCACTCTAAACTTCTTAATAGTAGAAAATTATTTGAAATATAGTTTGAGTCTTTTTGGTGTTGCATATGATTTTCCATAATTCTCCATTTCAAAAATAGAAATTGTAAAATAAGAAGAATGATTCCCTACCTGCTACAGTGAACAGGTTATCAATTATGATCATTCTAGATTTAATTAGGTAATCCTATGGTCATAGAAAATTTAAAACAGGAAAAATATGATAAATGGTGAAAGATACAGAAAAAAATAGAATGAATATGATATAATTAATTTGATTAACTTGGGCAATCACAATAGGAGAGTCATCAAGAAAGTATGGCAAAGTCCTGTTTTGCCTTTTAGTACCTTAACTTTAATTTCCTTTATATAGTCTTAACTTTTTTTTATTTTATTCTTCAGACAACATTGCACATAAAATTTCAAAAGCTGTTGCCTTGGACATTCTGGCAAAGGTTAAACCTCTATATTAAAACCACTATTAATAATGGTGATTACTCCCACCTTAGGTGGCAGTATTAATACTGAGTTCAACATATTGAAGTCCATAATTGCTCTTCATTATAATGAAAGAGATGAAATGAGCCAGCAATAATCTTATACTATTTACTTAAATAAAACTGAGATGTTGGCTTAATTCCAAAAAGAAAGAACTACCTCTTACTCTGAGCAATCATAAATAAATGAATTTATATTGGCAAAAGGTGAAAAAAATTAGCACCTTTGCATTGAATGTATACTTTATACTATTTTGTACTATTATTATTTAACCATTAGTCACCATTTGTAATTATGATTATTTTAATATATTTCAAAACTTTGTCTTCCTACAGGCTTTTTCAATACTAAAAAACTCATATTAAAGTATTAACACCAAAATATAGGTATTGTGTCTGATTTTAAATTATAACTAAAATTAATCTAAGTTTTAGAATGCTATGATGGCAAATAAACTCCTTTGGAGTTTCATCACTTTTAGACTTTGATACATCATTTGGGTTGTTTTCACTTTTCAGTTGTTATGAATAACAACTATTGAAGACATTCATGTACAACATGTTTTATATTTACTTATTTATATAGTAGACTCCCTGCTTTAATATACAAATTCATTCTATAAATATGAATGTATAGTGAAAATATTAATGTATATTCAGTAATACATCAATACATCAATATTGCATAGTTTGTTCTAAGGTGGCATAATCTGAAAATTTCAACATGTAATTATGCTTCTATAAGTCTGACTTAAACAGTCAAGTAAAAATACTGAAATTCATTTTTTATTGAAGTTAAACGGATGCAATTACAAGTAAGTAATGTAACTTAAATTGGAAGGGGTTATTTCAAAATCATTTAGAGTTTGCTAATGGAATGGGTAGGGAAAAACAAATTCTTGTATGCATTCACTAATGTGCACACCATCATTGTGTTTTTTAGTAGTATCTTGTTATTAATTTGACATTTTCTTTTAATATACTCTTGTACCATCATTACAGTTTAGCATAACATGCTTATGTAATTCAACTACAGCCAGTTGTATGAAAGCATACAAAGACTAAAATACCAAAACTTTTCTATACAAAAAAAAAGTGTACCTGTGTGACAAAAGATCATCAACTCATAAGTATGTTATGATTGGTTCATATGTTAATGCTATTCAAATGCACCATTCACCTGCACATTCTGGTTGGTGGCAATTACACTATGGATATTAAATTATGAAGTGATTTATATTTTAATAGGAAAGACTCTTTGTAAAGTGAGTGATCATGTAATGGACCAGTCTTGAAGCATAGGTCTGCTGTATAGCTAATAGTAAAATTACTAGGAGGAAATATATGAGGATTCTGATTTACCCTTATCCTTTTTAATATTCACAATTTTGTGCAGCAGACTAGAAAGGATCATAGTAGAATTTCTTGGGATAATGGATGCTTTATTTTTTTGTAGAACTTGATGCTAAGAAAAGCAGCTTCATACATTATGTGTAAATTGTGTTAATGACATGAACATTTGAAAAATCAATCATCGCTAGGATTAGACTTGATATAGTTATCCAATATTGAGGAGTTCATTCCATTTGGGGAGGGGGTTAGATATAAATTTCAGAGATTATTTGCGCTTGACAGATAATTATTGAAAAATATCCTGAATATTTGTATTAGTTTAATCTCAGCATGCCCAGTGGTACATAGGAAAGAATTGAGCCAATATTTAGCTGAGGTCAATTAATATTGTTTGCTATATTTGATATTACATTTTCACAGTTGCAATTTATTTCATACTTTGTCTTGTACTTGTGATAGCACTGGCTTTTTAAAAAAAATATTAAGTTCCTTCTAATTTGGGTATTTAGTACCTAGACTTAAAGGAAAGTTTTTGTAGGTGTGACAGAAATATTGACATATTTTCAGAACAATGTAAGATATTTTTGGATAAATTGTTTTGATTATTAATTATCTAGGATGGATATCAACCTCTCAACCTATGTGAACCTGTGCTTTCTAATGTGTGTGCATATCTGTGTGTGTAAGAGAGAATCATTGTTTAAGTACTTCTCTGAAAACAAAAGGGCAGGTGTACAAAAGGACAGCCATTAATATTTAATGTACACTTTAAATGTAGACGCATTCATTTCCATGTAGAATTACCAAATAGGCAAAACTTCAGTCTCTTTAACTTGATCTTCTTCATTCACCAATTAATAAATGAGTGTATCAAGGGTTTTCTATAGATAATTTGGAAGTAGTCAGTGGGAATGTTGTGATGAATAAATCAAGCACTTGCCATACAGATCATTATAGCTCATTGAAAGAGAAAGATTTGTAATCAGATAAACTCACTGAAAGACACGAGTGCAACAAAAATGTCAAAGATGAAACTGGAGAGGGTAGAAGAATCATTGTGCTTCCATGTTTGCATTAATCATATAATTTTCTAAATTCAATTCATTTTAATGCATTTTGTTGATGACATTACATTCTGGTTATTATCCATATTTGGAGTTTCTTTTGCTGTGTAAGATAATTCACCAAACAACTTCCCTTCGTGTTTCTTCTTGACTTTTAGTCAAATGAAGTAGCTACCTATATTTTGTATTCCAAAATTTTTGATACAATATTAAATACTTTAGATGTCTGGCCAGGTGATGATGATGATCTTTTCCTTGCATGAAACTCTCTTTACTACCAAGGAAAATGTAAAAGAAGTAAAAATCATAAGAAAATATGTACTAAAAATTAGAATTTTAACTGTGTATCTTGAGTAAATTTAAACATACGAGCCCTTTTCTTGTTATTGTAATAAAATGTGTTTGATCTATTTAATAGTGTCAACGACACTCCTCCTTTCCGATTCTAATACTGCTTTGACTATGAACTGCCTTAATCCTTAATAGTGGTAGATAAATTACAACAAATTACAATAATTCCTATGAATATTCAAACACTGTTATGATCAGTTCATTTTCAATTACCTAACATTTCCTCTCTCACTAAGACAAAATGTGGCCATTACTTCCATGTACAATTCAGCATTCCTGATCTAAACACGTTTCTACTTTGGATTCCCTTTTGAACCAGCTCTACCATCGACTTCATCTCCTGAAGCTTTCAATTTTATGTTGGTGTGGAGCCATAGTTTTGCTCTTTTTAAAAGATTATATTTCAGTATATATTTCAGTATGCTAACATCTCCAAATAAATCAGATTTTTATTAAAAAACGTATCTTGAACAATTAAGACAGATAGCTAGTGTCAGAAAATGAGACAGGCATCAAGGTATTCCTGAACTTGGGGCCATATTTTACTCAGGAAAAGACTAGAAGACAAGGTTGGGAATGGATGAGGAATTGCTAAGATGTTCTTATCTGTAGAGTGAGGGCTCTAAACTATTCATTATCCTACATGATTGTCTGTCCATTAGTCATCAGGTGGAACTTTGAATCTTGATATTATTAATTAGGAACTGACCAAAGGTAGTCCCTATGTGTGGTGTGTAACTTTCCTAGTGAGAGGAATTCTCTGGAGAGTCTTGATGGATCCAGAATTTTGTTAGCTCTCATTGCAATAGGCATCAGATACTGAAGACATCTCTCTTGGAATTTCACAGTTACCAATGCTCATAAAAAATAGTCTATATATGGACTCATATAAAAGGCCTAGGTATATAAATATCACTATCTTGAAAAGTGTTTATATTTATTTATCAAATAACTGTGGTATATATTGAACAAAAAGTTGCCAGAAATTCTGTTCACTTAAGCATAAGCTAGTAACTCTTATATTTTTTTGAATGATTATTATCATTTCCTGAAGAATGAGAAGTAAATCAATCAGATGACAAAAAATGTATCTGACTTTCCTGAATACAAATATGTTAGAGAAAACTCACTACAGGGGAGATAGATACTGAAGGTCAATGAAAAGATAAACTTATTTAACTCACCAGCAGTAAAGACATTTTATTTAAAATAAGATAGCTCCCATCTAGAGAAAATGTCTACTTTCTTAGGTTAGTACATTTGAAGGTAAATACACAGCTTCATTAATGATTATGGAACTTTATATTTTCAAGAACAGTTTGATAAATATGAAAATACTTTTTGCAATAACAATTCCGCTGATGAAAATAGTTCAAAGAGAAGAAATCAGAGATAGATATGTTATTTTTAGATAGGTAAGGATGGAAAGATCATCACTGACACATTTGTTAAAATATGTAGGACAGATGTCTACAAAAGTTTTCTGTTTTGTTCAAGGAAAACTATCGTAGCTAATATGAGAGATGTATGTAACAGCAGTATAGACCCTAAAAATTGTCCATGTATAAGAATAATGTAAAGAAAGAGGGAGGAAGATGGAAAGCAAAAAAGGGAGGGAAGAAGTAAGGAGGGGAGGTAGGAAACAAGATAGGGAGTGAGGTAAAGAAAGAGGGAAAGAGGGAAGCGGGGAGGGAGGAAGGAAAAGGGAAATTTTTTCTTTAGTAAGAGAAAGTAAATCTTGCCTCTATGAAGAGGCCATGAATCTAGGATTATAGAAGAAACATCCTTTAGACAAAATAGAGTCAAGATAATAAAAATTCTGCTCAAGATTTTAGTCATCATTTCATTTTGTTCACTGTTTTTCTCTGCTTCTAAGATTGTAACATGGTTCTTACTACACATTAATACTTTGTAGTGTTTTACCTAAGAAACCTTTACATTTCACTCTATGGCTGAAATATGAAAAACAAGTCTATTATTAAGTTAACCTCTTTCTTTAGTTCCAGCTAGAGTTATGTTTTTCTTTCTTGGTCAAGTACATTTTAATGTATATGAAGCTGTAATATTAATAGTAATGGAAATATAATTTAAACCATAAAATGTCACTTATATAAATATACTATCTTAAAAATTATGTTTATGTTCATTTACCAAATAACTGTGGTATATATTGAACAATAATTTTAGCTACTTTAAACATGTAATAAAACCTCATTATAGTGTCAATTTTTATACTCACATACAAATATCCAAACAGGTACAGAGAAAATAATTTTTATTAGTTACATTGTGGTTAAATTTATCTAAATCAAAGAATATATATTCAGATCATTTTAGTTTTTCTAAGTCATGGATTGCACATATCTATTTTTCAGGTTCCAAAGATTCCAGAAAGAATGCAAGAAACATTTGATTAGCAGGATGAAAACACGATGTCCCTTAATTCTTCTCTAATCATTTAGGAAACGTTAGGAACACATCTTTCATTCAAGGTTGAACTAGACTTTGCTCTCTGTAATATAGATAGGTTAATACTGTTGCTCAGAAATATACCTCAGGATCAGCATTCCCATATCCCTGAAAACATTTTTGTTCAGGTGCACTATATCCACTTTCTGAAATGTTATATTTAGGTGGGCCAATTGTCCTGATTAGAAATTGCAAATTTATATTGATCTCACTGTCCACTTCATACCATGATCTTCAGTCAGTAACTCTTCACCCCATAAAATGAAGAAATTTTAGATTATCTTTGGTTCTTTACTAGTACTCTGTGACATGTCTTAAAAGAAATAAGATTCAGGATGCTAGGTTTTCTCTAATCATCAATGTATATATTGTATTTCTGTATATAAAATGTGTTGGAAAATAATCAGAGAATTAAAAAAAAATCAATTGTGCTCCATTGTTTTCTTTCTTTTTTTTTTGATTTAAAAGAAAACAGATAGTAATAGGAACAATAATGTGAATCAAGTCCATGACCTCCTTCTTTTGAATCTTTTACTATTATGTATGACAGAAATAGCTGTTTTGAAATCACTAAAGTCAGACCTATCATACCTATTATACATGATCATAGTTTTATCTATTTTGAATATCTTTAAACAGCCTTTCAGTGGGGTCATGGTGTCTAGGAAAACTTATTCTTTTCTGAAGAAATACCTATGCACATTAGAGGAAAAGTCAGGAGTTTGCTTTCTCTTTTAAATACAAAGTGAAAACACAATGTTTTGAAAGCCTGCTAATAATTAAATGGAGATCTAAAGGACCAATTTGCAATAGGCTTTTAAAAGAGGCAAACTCATTGTGCTGAATTGAACTTGTAATCTTGCAAGAAATATTTGCATCTGAGAATTAACTGCCTTCAAAATGGTTGGATGAAATTAGAATACTCTTCAATGTTTGAATGCATTCACTTATGCCTAGTGAATTTAAGAAAATAAAGTTTATTGCATGAAATAAAATCTACCATTTTCTAAAATATCTTAATAGAGAGGCAACTGGCATTTCATATGAAATTATTTTAAACTTTTAGGTCAAACTTTAGAATAGCCAGCATCTGTGGTCAAGTATATACACAACAACTATACAGATATTCTTACTTGTTAAATAATATTGGGAAGTTTATATTCTGGTTTTTGTAAGTCCTTGCCTAAATGTTTCAGTTTTATGAAAATACTAAAAAAAAGTTTCAGTTTCAGTGATTAAGGATTAAATAGATAAAGGTTCTCAAAAGTCATCCAAACTGGCCTATTTATAAATATCTTACTATGTAATTCCTTGTTTTTATTACTTCAAATTGAAGATGAAAATTATACTAAAGAGAAAATCTAAACAACAAAAGCATAAATAGCCCTAATTTTTCTTTCATCATGAATTTACTTAAAAGTATCCATTATTTCTTTCTGTCAAAAATATTCTTTGTTCACATATGGGATGGTTATGTTTGCATGTCATCTTGAGGAAAAGGATGCACACAGAAGTGATAAAGAGCTATTTCCTATGTTTGTGAGGGTATTTCTGGAAGAGATTTACATTTTAATCTATAGATAGAGTACGGAAGATCCCTTCATTAGTGCTGCTTACCAGTAGCCTATCTGTTGAGAGCTTGAACAGAACAAAATTGGAGAAACAGCAAATTTACTGTTGCCAGTGAACTTATACATATGTTCCAGGTTTGATATTGATGCTTCTGAAACTCAGCTTTGAACTTAGACTGAAGTATCCTAGTTCTCTATAAATTAATTGTGGGATTTCTTGGCCCCCATCACTGAATATTTGATGCCTGTGAATATTCATTTATATAATTAGATGACTGGTTCTGTGTCTCTGGGATACATTGATGAATACAAGTATATATAGATTTGCTACTTATAACTTTAGTCTATACATCTACTTTCTATATTGTTTGTAACAGGTAGAACTATTTGTTTAGACATTTTAAAATTACACCAACACTTGAGAAGATAGTACACATATGTTTCCTTAAACATGTATAGTTATTATTGTTGACATCTTACATTACAGTAGTATATTTGTCACAGTTAATCAGTATTAATTGCTCAGTTATTAATTTACTAACTAAAGACCTAGGTGTGTCATATTTCCTTAGTTTTTACCTAATATTTTTTTTCTAACCTGGGGATCATTCAAGAAATTATGATACATTTACTTGTCATATCATCTTTAGGTCATCTCGGATGTGCCCACTTCTCAAGACTTCCCAAGACATCAATCATCTTTTGGAGAATATTGTTTTGCTAGTATGTATTGTATATATTTAGGATTCTTCTCCATTAGGATTCCCTTGATACTTTTATCATAATTAGCATGGAATTATGGACTTAGCAAGGAATATCATAGCTGTAATACACTATTTCCTGCACATTGTGTAAAGAATAAATTTTTATGACTATTTATATAGATCTGTATCACCTGGATAAGATAATATTTGCCCATTTTCGCCACTTTATAGTTACTCTCTTCATGCCCACAATGTACTTTTTAGAAGGAGGTCTGTATCTATAGACTGTTCTTCTCCGAAGAGCTATATTCTATCCCTTTGAATGCAGTGTCTCTGTAAATTTTCTGTAATTTTCCTGCATGAAAAATTTGTCTCATAAATGATTTGATTACTTCTATGTATCAAATAATTTTTGAACACTTTCCTATTCCCTGATACTATAAGATGCTTCAATCCTATAATTTATTTCTTCTGCTCCAGGGAGGGAAACAAATTTTTCCAAGGACTTTTTTTTTTGGTAACTGGAGAATAATATAAAAACAAAACAAAACAAAACAAAACAACAACAACAACAAAAAAAAAACCAAGGTCTTGGTGTTAGGTATGTTCTTTGTTATGGAATAATTTACTTCATGTCCTTATCAGAAAATGTGATTAGTGTATGAATATTATGCATATATATGCACATGGACCTAAAGATTTCTTTATATAACCATCTGTATTAAGCATGTATTCTAACTGCTATCAGCAACAATTACATGTGACATGTGGGGCACTCCAACTTCCTTTCCTGTATATTACCATTCCAACCTGGAGAAGCTTGGCACTGCCATCTAACATAATTTATTTTATTCTAAAATTTGAGAACATGTATAGCAGATGTTTTAAACTATAATCCAATGGAAGTAATTTTATAAAATAGAACATGCCAGTTATTCTTCACTACTATATGAAGTAAGAATAAGAAAAATAAAATACACTACATTCAAAACTTTATAATTCCATCTCTAACATTTCACCCTTCTAAAAAAGAACTGACTTTCACATATGAATTTCCTACTTTTGAAAAACATTTAGCATGTTTTATAGATTTTGTCTACTTATGGGAAATGACTTTAATTTCATTGTTCTGTTTGGTATTTTTTAGCACTTATCTACCTTTTGATCTTGGGAAATTTTTGATATGTGGATTGGTAACTATAATTAATTTTTGAAAGTTCTCAGTTGTTACTATTTCAAATATTTTTCTTATACTATGTTCTTACTTTTTCTGGCACTGCAATTATGCATATATTGTACTCTTTAATGCATATGTTGCACTTTTTTTAATGCCCTCAGTTCTTAACTCTTCTTTCATTCCTTGATCTTTCTCTTTGCATTTTAGTTTGAAAATATTTCTTTTCATCGATCTATGTTTGAGCACATTGCATTTTCCAATATATTGATGGACCCATCAATGATATTCTTCACGTATACTATAGTGTTTTAAATTCTGCCTTTGTGATTATGTTTGAGATTTTCCATTTCTTTTATGGTACACATTTGTTCTTGGATATTGTTTTTATTTACCAAATTAAGTTAAAATGATAACTGTGATCATTGAAAATCCTGTAACTGATAAATATAAAATCTAGAACATAACTGAGTTTGGTTTTGCTGTAGGTTTTTCCTTTTACAGACTCCATGTGTATGTTTGTCTTTGTGCTCTTTGTATGCTTTGTATTTTTTAATTGGAATCAAGCTTGATGTATTGGGTAATAGAAACTGAGACAAATAAATCTTTAGGAAAGGCTTATGCTAATTTGGATAGGCTGGCTTGTATCTAATGTTCAGTGTATCTGTAGGTGCTAGAGGTTTATTTTCTCTAGTGCTCTTTTTTATTTCTCTCCTATATTGAGAACATTATTCATTCATTTCTGGTATGAAATTTACAGATTCAATTTTCCAAGCATTTATATTGGTTTCCAGTATTTCAATGTCATAATTATTCTTTTCACTTCTGCAGCTACAATATAATCTACAGCTTCAAAAATATTTATAGTATGCCCTGTGTTCTCTGTGTCCTTTCCCTAAAATTTTCCTTCTAGCACATAATGCAGAACTACTTCTTCAAATTAAGTTTTCATCATGCAGACATATTCTCATGCATAAAAATAGAATATAAATAGAAAATACACATCATCACCGTATTGTTTTCCTGTGTTATTAATCGATCTTTTCAGATGTAATAATAACTACATGATACAGTTTTTTAAAATACATGTATAATCATTGCCATTTTTATTTCTCTGGCATGACATTTAAACTCATACCTTAACTTTATTGCCTCTAAAAAAAAATACCTGTCATGACGTTATGAGCATTAACTAAATCCCAATATGAGACACGGAGTTTTATGCTTTATTACATCCCAATCTGCCCATTAAACCTCTATTGAAACAATGAAAGGACATGATAAAACAAGTGCACTCTAGGGGTCACGTTTATTTGCATAAACCAGATTATGGAAAATAGTAATTGAAAAGGAGAAATGTGCCCAGACTAAGCACTGAACTGGGAATCTCAGGGCTGAATTGCCCGTTATCTGCTATTGAGCCACTACGGAATTACCGAGTGTTCATGTCCAATTTTCCATCTAGAACTGTCTAGGAGGTTGGAGGAATTTGGCTGATCAAGGAAAAATACATGATCACAATAGATAATATCACATAATAAGCTTTATTGAGCGCTGCTAGAACAGGATTGCATGAGAGGGAAAGTCTCCGAAAACATGCAATTCATCTTCCAGAGGAGTAAGGTCTGTAATTCACAGATCAGAAAGAGAGGAGAGAAGGGGAGATGCTTACTTGTACAGGTGGTGTTGTTCAGCAGCCTGACTGTTCCTCTGGGTCAGAGATCTCTCAAGCTCCGTAGAAGTCTGGAGACTTAAAAGTATCACCTTGTCAATGTAAATTATCACAGAGGTGAAATACAAGGTAAATTATCACAGAGGTGAAAAGAATGCTACATATCTACTTTCAAGGGATTTTTGAAAATAAAAGTGGATACTAAATAAATGTTTAGCAGTCATGCATTTTCAAACTGAAAGATTCCAGCCTTGCAGTAAAGAAACAAGCCAGGGGTCAGTACTCAGAGGTCATCTCTGACTTATTTATATAACCAAGTGGAATGATGATCTTGCTATATAACCATTACATGAATGTTAGGGAATTAATGAAGTAACACAAAGCCTTTATAAAGCCTTGTTGTTCATAAGGAAGTGCTTTATTAATGCAATAGAGGCTATTGGTATGCAAGATGCATTGTTCTAAAGTAAGTTGCACAGACCACTGCTACTGAACTCATTTCAAATAAAACAAGCTATTTATGAAGATTAGAAACATCAAAATGAGTCCCCTAGATTTGTGGAAAGGCTTCTAATTTTCATATTAAAATATTTTAGAATATCTAAAAGCATTCTAGTTAAAGCATGACTTAAATAGTATAATAAAGCATGACTTAAACAGTATTATAAAACAAACACTTGATTTTGAATGCAAGTATTTATGTTTTGAATGCAAGTATTATTATGATTCATCTTCTGAGGATAACTTGGATTTAAATAAAACTTGCTATGTGTGAGCTGAGGGACACATTCTTACTGTTCTATGAAAACATGGTTGGGTCAATATTGATGTTTCAACATATATCTAATTCAAAGCTATACAATTTAATATGTATTTAACCCTGAATCTATCACCCTTTTGAGAGACTATGTTTCTTTTTTTTTTTAATTTTAAGTGAAACTATTCTTCATATAAGAACCTTAAGTCACACTTTAATTCTTTTTTTAAGGCATATATCATCGTTGTACTATATTATTTTAAATACAAGAAATTTCCTCTCTGTGATTCTTGCCTTCTCTTCCTTTCTAAGTCTGTGTGTGTGGAGGGGGTGGGGTGGAGGGTAGAGGCAGGGGTATAGATGTTTTTTGCAACTATCCCAAGCCAGGTAAGTTTATCATCAGTTAATTAGCTTGAGGAATGCAGGAGACCTTAACACCATCCACTGTCACAGGATTTTTACTAGTCAACAGGAGAAAATTGGCAGCAGGGAACCAGCCACTGAGTTCCCTCTGAGATCTCCTCACAGTTGATGCAGCCATCCCTCCTAGGCCCTGGCAAGCCCACTGACAAAGATGCACGCCCACTGGATCCAGGTGTACAGAATTCCGGAAAAGGGTAGATTACCACAGGAGCTGGTCATAGAGGCTAATGGAGAAAGGGTGTGAAAAACCCTGATGACTCATTTACCCCACAATATGTATGTCTATTCAGTGGTTTGAATGCACAAGTTTAATACACCAAAGGTTCAGACATGTTAGTTTAATACACCAAAGGTTCAGACATGTCATAGTTAATTAATGTCCTTCTATAGGACTTATTTACATTTTTGTCATTAATGGAAACAGCATATTTGTATTGAAGATATTTGAAATAATCTCATATATTTCTATATGCTTGTATTTCTTTTCTTTTTTTGTGAATGTGAATTATGAAATTATGAAAAGATTATGGGAGAATTATGAAATTGTGACTATATGAAAAGAGAAGCAAACTTCAGAGTGGAAAAATATAAGTGAAAATTATACGATCATCTCCAATTGATTATTGGATTATACTGTCTATTAGTTATTTTAAATGTTAGCTTTCTCTCTTTTCTTAAATTTTCTTTCTCTTGTTTTTCCTTTTCTTATTTTCTCTATTCAGTCAGTGGACTTCCTTCATCTGCCTTGCTTTGAATTTCTTGGAAATCTTAATCACAAAATTGATATTCTATTTTGACTTAGGATCTTGATCCTAAATCTACAGTTATCTCTTAGTGACTCATTTTTCAGATAGCATTAGTATCAAAAATCTTTTTCTGCAAATATGGACATTATATTGGGTAATTTAAGGCAATGAATTAATTTCTGTATTCCACTGAGTTACTAAAAATGTACTATAGCAATTTAAAACTACAGACATTAGAAGGAGAAAAGTTTCTAAATAATTCAATGCAGTCAATTTGGTAACCACGGTGAAATTAATAAATGATGATAAACATCATAATAGATAACACAGAATAATTTTGTCTTTTATGATTTAATCAGTAAAATTAATTTGTATTTATATCATTTCAAAGCTGCCAATTTTGCCACCATGACTGTTTCTGTTAATGAGCTCACAATACTGTGGAATAACAGAGAAGAGAATGTGGATGACTTTAATTTCTGGGACAATTACAATAAAATGCAAATATCTGCACATTTGTCCTACCATCACACTGCCTCATATTTTCCAAACCAATTCATATTCATAGTTGATTATTCAATGAAATCTCCTTTGAAACAAATGGCCAAGAAACAGGTAAGCTATCCACAAATTTCTAATAAAATATCTAATGATACCCTATCTAGGGTGTAACTTTAGGAACCATTTCCTTTCAGATATTATATATGTCCTACAGTCAAGTTCCTTCAACTCTATGAAATCTCCAAAATTTACTATAATACATTGTCACTTTTACCTATCAAACACAAATTCTAATAACCAAAGAACTTTCTTCCAATCATTGATATCACAATATCTAAAAAGGCAAAGAAGTAATTTGTAGACCCATTCTTGCAACAGTGGTCCCGAGAGAAGCTGTAATTCATATTCATGGTCTCCCTCTGCCTCAACTAATTCAAAATTTCCTTCATTTTTAACCAGAATTTCTACTTGCCTGGGGTTTGTTGTCGTAACATGATCAGAATTCCGTTCCCGAGAAGCTTGTGTTCTTAGTTAACTCGCTCTTGCCAGTAGGTTATTGTTCTTTCTGGGCATTAATGCAGCAATGCTAAAGAAAATATCCAGGGTCCAGACATTTATTTCCCTTTCCCTAAGCCATAGGTTACCTTGGCAAATAGGGTGGAATATCCCACTAGTCCTACAATTTGATTCCCTTCTGTAAGATAGACAACATGAGAGAACATTCAGCTCTGCTTCTGGTTTAGTGTAATTCATGGTGGTCTGTGGAAGAAGTGTCTCACTCTTAAGATTTAGGATGTTGAACCTACCAGTTGCTAAGATTGCAAATGTGGGAAACACACTGGTATTGATGGTGATAGGAACTAACTTTTTACCTTGGTTCTAGATCTATTAGATTAATGAGTCATGCTAGTATAGATTTACTCTTGGGTGAAAAAATATATTAATCCAACCAGGTCCTTTGTTCATTTTCACTCTTTGGAAGAGCCCTAAATATCATTAGGCCAGCCAGACTCATTTTTAGACATAAAATAAAAAATAACACTCCTCTCTTAAACCCTATGATAATGGGAATGAATGTTATAGGAATCACATGGTTGTGAATTGCATAATTGATTATCTAAAATAGTCATCAATTACAGTAAAAATGGATCACTGCCTTCCCCAAGTGTGAAGGATCTGATGTACCTGACCTACCACCAGGTGCCTGGATGGTTACTATCATGTTACATTGTTACCTGCAGTGGTAACTCTTACGTTTATCAATGGCAGTGCCTGGAATTAATTTTGATGAGAAAAAGTTTACAAATCTGAGTCAACTGGAATGATTGAGAAGAGAATATGAATGGCATTAATCTTGGGGTAATGACAGTGAAATTCAATTTTGTGCTTACGTTTTGCTTCCTTCTCACTTCCAATCTACTTATCTCTCATGAAGTGTTATTAATTCCAAACCTCTGGGAAAACACTGAGTTTTCTTCTTGGGAACATATATATATATATATATATATATATATATATATATATATATATATATATATATATATATACAAACATTAGGAGACTTCTCTTCCCATAAAAATTTTTATGAATCACATGGCCAAGTTAAAATGCTCACAACTTTGCTCACTGAGAAGCAATAGGACAGATCTTTTCTCTGGATACCACAAACACAAATATCTAATTCATTTGTTATGCGAGCTTACAATATTTCTTTCTCCATCAGGTGGTCATAGAAACACCTTTACGACATTATAATTGTGAAATTGCAACACAGAGCTTTGTGCCTCTTATTGTACAACTTACTAATATCTTCGAGCTGCTTTTCATGATCTCAAGCAAACCACTTTTATTGCATAGTCGGTAGTTTTCAATTTCTCTGGACATGTCACGTGGTGACTTAGATAATATCTACTTCATGAATTTCTGATGTAATGGCCTTGATTAGTGTGATTATTAACGTATTGTATACACTCTATTATTTAGAATATCAGGGTCAAGGACAGGGAACAGATGTTTTTAATTAGCCCTGCGTCAAAAATGTTTATGTGCATTTGCCCTCACCATGTGAAATTAACTGATTTTTTTCTCCCTAATGACAAAGATGGAAAAGAATATGCTCACCAATCAACAACGAAGTACTGCGTGGATCTGCAGGAAGGAGAATACATCCCCCAAAGTACATATGATTAGAGATACAAGTTGATGCTTCTCTGCTACCTTAGAGCTATTAAGTGATCACAAGAAGGCAACTCAGTGCTTCAGCTGGGGTTTAGAATCAGTAATACTTCAGGGGAGATGAGGAGAATGGAAGAGATAAGAAAGTAAAAAGTAAGAACACAACGTACAGATATTTTTAGTTCACTATAATTGTAGTAAATAACTACACATATAAATAGCTATAGCTAAATATAATAACTCTAGATTTTACTACAATTAATCATATGCCATACCATAATCATCTGGTTTTCATATTCATTAATTTCATAAATGAATAGGGATTGGGAAGAATCACCGCTTATTCATCCTTTGAACTTTGATGGAGAAATTGAAATCTGAATCCTATCTGAAATTTGATATATTATTTTTCTATTTTTCTCAGAAAGAATCTATTTCCTACAATAAGGCACCTGTGTTTCATAGATAAGGTGCTAGATGAGGAATACCCTCTCAATTTGGACCCAACATGATAAAGGTTCGAAACAAAACTCTGCATAACAACAAATTAACCAAGAATATGATATTTATGTTCTAGTGGACTAGGACTAAAACTGCTATACTTATCTCTGAGGTAACTTGGGATTTGTATATTTATTTTAGTGACAATAATGTCAGCGAGTTGAATACTAATTTTAATATTCTACTTATAGCTTTAAAATGCCCATCTCATTTGATTTCCTAGGTGTAACTATTATATCTATATCTAAATATATATCTTCTATAGCTATCTATCTAATCTATCTATCCATCACTGATGACAGAAATATTAAGTACCCTATTAGATATTTCTAGAGAGTTTTTCTGAAACCAAAATTCTCATACAAATCTTATTCATTCAAAACCTGTAGATAAAGTCAGAAATTCATTTATATGAAAGAACATATGGGGATATGCCTAAGAGTTTTCTGAGCTTGAAAAGTTATCTACACTCATTTTCATTCTTCTTTCTAAATAGTTTGTCTTCACTAATGCCTAAAATATTATGTGAACTGGAGTATAATGAGTCAATTTATTGTCTGATTATAGTGGTAATTGCAGTTTTCTGATTATCTGATATCTGAAATCTATGAATCTATGAGTTCACATCTGATCGTTGAACTTTGGGGGAGAATATTTATCACACACATGCACACAGGATCAATATAAGTGGCTTTGTTCAAGAGCACTCAGTGCTTTTGTGATTTGGAGGCTCTGTAAATCATCTCCTTTCCTTTTCTTTTTTAAGTTGAGGTAGTGTTGGTTTATATTGTGTTTATATTTTAGAATTAAAGGAACCAAAAGGCCCAAATTCCAGTGACTTAGATTTAGACACTAGATGAGACGCAACTTTTTTATGAAGTGATAAATTTTAATATTTTGGTCATCTGTTATTTTCTATTTTTAAATGTATTTTCTTGAATTTAGACTTTTAATAAAGTGTGATAAATGATGTACCAATCATGCTTCTAGTACACTGTGATAAGTTAGCTTTATATACCAGGTAATTCATAGTCAAATATCCTGTTTATCACTCTTTCATGGCGGTATTTTATCACTGTCATTTCTGAGATAGAGTTTATCAAGTTTATAACTCTTTCCTTTCTTCCTTGCTTTTGAAAAAAAGACTATCATTTTGCAGTCTCCACTATCAGTGATGCATTGGACCCAGGTTCCATAGTAGCACCTTCTATTGAATTATCAGGTATCACCAGCTTAAGCTACATGGAGGTTGTGTTTTCTATCTCTCCAGGAAACAGAATTCTTAGATATTGCATGAAGATTTTACTCTTTGCTAGATATTCCAATAGAGTGGTTCTGCCATTTCCCCCTCACTTAGTCTATCAGCATATTTAACTTTCAAGGAGATATTTTAGAAGACTGTACAGACTAGATGTAGTTCTCTTTCCAGTACTAACATCTTGAACCTATCGATACATTTTCTAAAAGCTAGGCTTATGTTTCATGAATATATTCGTATATGTCTGGTTTACTCACAAAGTATTTCCCCAGTGTTTTCAGAATCTATTCGTCAGAATATATTATATTTTTGCAAATAATTTCTGTTGGGTAAACCACCCTGCCGAGGATCTTCTGAGATTTGGCCTTCATTGATGATCTAAAAAGACAATGGAAGTTTTTCTGATGAACATTGAGGAGGAAAATATCATTTTGTGAGGAACTTCTTTTTTTGTGAGGTCCTGGTACCTGTTTAGGCATCAAGTCATTTTTCTCATCTAATGCTGAAAAGGTAGTGCTGTTTATTTTGGCCGAAATGGTTGAGGGGAATATAAGTATTCAATATTTTCAGGCTATGTTTTCTCAATCTAGTTTTCAGATCATAAGTCCCCAATATTTGCTTCTTTGAGCTGCACTATAATATAGGAAGCTTGTCAATGCTGGCCATTAATTTTCATTGTCAACTTTGTTGCCTTTACAATTATATTTGTGGCTATTTTTCAATAAAAGTTGCCTTAAGCCTATAGAGATGAGAATCTACTCAAAAGCTGCCACAGAAGTTCTTTGCTTTTACAGTCCTATAGCACACCTTCAATTTCCAGCTGACTGCTCTGAGCCTATAATTTTCTTTCTGCAGGCTTTCCAATGTCATTAGCCGAAGTCATCCCACTCTTCTGTCATTATCATTATCAATGCCCTCATACTGTTCAAGTGCCACAGTTCCCATATATCCCACAGCACTCTATCCACTTACACCTCATCCCTATTAATCAAAGGTGAAATCCTTAACACTTGTGATGAGAATACATGCCATAATTTATCACTGGTTCTTTCTGGTATCACCTGTTTTATTGTGAGCTCTTCAGAAGGCAGACCTTGAGACAAATACTCATCGACTATTACTTGATTAGCACATATAATCTAAAAGAAGCTAGATGAGGGAGAAATGTGAGTGTCGCAGGGAATGTCACAGAGATTAAAAAACAAAACAAAACAAAACAAAAAAACAAAGCATACATTGCTAGGTTAGGTTTCAGAACCTTTATGTCAGGTTATATCATTTTTCTGAGAAGCAGTATGGATTAATTTATTTATTAATTCTACCCTAGAGTGAAAGTGAAACAATTATTCAGCTGACTTTTTCTATTTAAAAAAATTATGAAAAAAAATACTCAAATAAATACATGACTATCATCATTTATGTCATATACCATTTTTTTTTCTCAGTGGGAAATTTAACTTCTTCTGGAAACTGATTTCCCAAAACATCATAAATGATCAATATGCCAGAATATAATATATAAATCCAGAAAAATGCAAAATGTCCATGTCAATGAGGTTTTTTTTATTACCAGTTGCGTGAGCAACTTCTGAATCATACAGATATGTAAAAATAAACTTGTTTTTTCAATAGGTATGTCTAAGTACAAGTCTAAATCTTGTCATCAAATACATTTTATATATTGATAGTTTTGGAATTTACAAATTTCATGTATGCCTGTAAATTTTTTGTATTCTCTCAATCTCACCTGCAGCATTATCACATTTGGCTAAATTAGACAATACTTTTTGATATTTTTCTTCATGAAAAACTGTAGTTATGAGCTATTGTAACATCACAAATCATTAAAGAGTGATATAGTGCTTAAACTACATTATTGCCCAACACTATATATAAACATGATGTTAAACACTATTAAACACTATTTAAAAAAAATGAAAATAGACATAAAAAGGTTGACATTAGATGATAAAAATTTTCTTTATTATGACTGGATATAGGATACCAAAAATAGTGATTATTTTATCTAGTCTCATAGAGTTCATAATTATTTGCTTCATTTTAAGTATACAATGGTTATAGTTGTTTATTTTAAAGATATCTTCAACTACCTGGAAGTAAGATTATTTTTGTAAACATGTATTTGTTAGATTCTGTAAAGTCTGTGGTAGCATTCCAGAATTCACCCATCTTTGCATCTTGGTAAGATATTCTAGCATATATGTAAGGTTAAGATTTTTTAAACTTTAGGAATATTGTTTTCTTAAACATTTAAACAGCTACTAAGGGGAAAAAGAGCATTTAAATTAGCATCAAAGAGATGCTATCAAAGTATCTCTTGAGAAGTTAGTTCCCAAGAGAAGCAGAGTTAAAAAGAATACAACTTGCAGCAGAAAATCAAGTTCACATTTGTTACAGACTTACTAAAATAAAAAAGGGCTTTAAATAATAACTAGTGTGAACTCACTTCTTTAATATTAGAAAAACAAATTTTCAGATGTGTAACATACTAATAAGGTCATAATGAAATTTTGACCTATGAATTTCATAATATATTTTAAAACAGTATCATTTTACAGATTCAACTTGTGATGTGCATGGATTTTCGGAAGGTGTTATATGTGGAAAAGAGTTACATATTCTTATCCAGACTGTAATTACAAATGTGGGATATTTTTACATCAAAAAGTTCCTTTTAATGAAGAAGTAAAAGTATAATAATAAAAGCTTCTTGCCTATAATAGAAAAAAAATACATTCAGCAATGGAAAGAATTAGATGTGAGGAGTGCAGTAACGTGTTTAACCAACATTAAGAAGATTAGCCTTGCTCTGTAGGAAAGTGAAATAGCCAATTATGCTTAATGACTTGATCATTCTAAAGGTTTTTAATAATAGCTCAAAGTACTTGATGCCATTAAGATTTATGTATTAATTTTTTGTTTTCCAATGGGTCACCAAATAATTTACCACTATATATGTCTACATTACTTGAGTTTCTAAGTTGATTTCTTTCACATTTCTAACTAACTTTAATCACTAGCATTGTTCTTCAGTGATGGATTCATTCTAAGTTAAGCATATTCAACAGTAATCCAATAGTATAAGCTTGTTTTATTTGAGATTTTCAATATTGTTTTTCATATACAAAGTAGTCCAATGATTTATTACATTGCAATGATGCTGGGAACAAAATGCTGGGTCTAAAGGTCTATGACTTTTTAAAGACTATATGAAAACCTTTCAGGTGAATGATTAATACAAAGTACCTACAGAGACAGATGGTGTAAGATCTTTGACATTATACCATGTTAGTATTTCAGATGAGTTTGTTATGGAATAAGGTCATACAGTGTTAGAGACAGCAGTAAGAGAAAAACTAGCTTGAGAGACTGAGATAATAAAGTTGAGATCCTGGTAGGGTTTTCTGAGTATTAAGTGCATGATGAATGCAGATAAAAGTAAATTTTTTGTATTATAAATTCCTTAAAATACATGAAGGAATAAAGATGTTCTGCGTTTGATACAACTGTTACTTTCAATACCAGTTAATTCATTACATAGACTCATATGATTTTCAGAAGTGATTTGACCTATTCTTTTCTAACTTCATCTATTATTTAATGACAGTTATCTATTCTGTAAATGTAATACAAATTATTGATTCACAAATCAATGATTTCAGTTCCATCATCTACAGAAACCTCCAAAATTACACATAAAATTTTCATTGACATATCCATTCAAGAATCTGAAATTATCTTGATAATAATCTGAAGTTATCTTGATAATAAAAAGGACAAAAAGAGAACTATTGGTTATACCCTCCTATTTAATGTAACCCTCCTCAGTTATCCTCAATTCTGTTTATAGTATATCTGCTCAAAACAAAAAAAAAAAGATTCATTCTTTCCATACCCTAATTTCTTTTTTATCCAACAATTTCCTTAATCTTTATCTTTACAATGTATAGCAAAATCATCATATTTGCCATCTCAACTATAACATTTCATATCATCATCTATACCCATACCTAAAAACTGGTTCTGATTGCATCAGCTGGATAGAAAAGCCAATTCAAACCATTTCTCAATGTTTAAAACCAGTGCACATCATCCCTGTTCAGATCTGAATGTATAGAACCAGTTTAAAAGTCACTGACTAATTCAAACAAGTTCATTGTGAATCTTACTAGATTAAAGCAGTTTAAACAGGTTTGTCTGGATAAAACACTTCAGATTGGTTAAAGTGAATAATAATTGGATCAAACTGGTTTGACCACCTCAAACTAATTCTGACTGGATGGAACCATAATGTACTGGTTCTGTCCAGATCAAATCAGTTTACTCTGGTTCTGATTAGTTTAAGATGTTTCTGACTGACTTAAATGAGATCTAACTGATTCTGACTGTATAAAACCATTTCAAACTGGTTCAGTCTAGCTGCAATGGATTCAGTCAGGTTCTGATGAGATCAAACTGTGTCTAACCACTTTAAACTGGTTCTGACTTCTTCAAAACTGGTGCTAAAGGATTCAAAATAATTCACAGTGGTTCAGACTGGATCAGGCTGGTGATGTTAATTTGAATATAAGGAACAAAGATGACTGGTCTTAATATTGGTTGCAAAATTTTATTCTTCCTTATTTTACTTTTTTTATTGTATGGAAATTTGGCTTTTATATCATCTGGCAACCTTCATGGAGAGGATTCATAGAATCTTTGTGGATAGCTCCAGGTGATAAGGAACCAAGAGGATAAAGTTTGGACCATAAATACCCCTCAAGATGACAGTGAAGTGTCATCAGTATTTGACCATAAACTTATGAGAGGGCTTGCTTCAGAGGCACATGGGCAAATCATTTATTTTGCCTGCCCATAGAAACTGTGAGATAATACATATTTACTGTTATTGTATTCTAAATTTGGGTTTAATTTGTAGAAGCAATAGAATAACATTGTGGAAATTAGAAAATGATTTATTAGAGACTATATAAATAAATATTAAAAGAATAAAGAATCCAGAAACATATCTGTGCATATATAAAGACTTGATAAAGCAAAACAAATGTGGGATTTCAGATTAAAGGGAAAAAAGAATACATTAATTATTGCTGAATTGTGTCTAATTAAATTTAAACTATGGCTTATTTTTTAATGAAAAAAATCTAACAAATTCAGAGTGTCATTTGTTTTCTAAAGTTTGAGGTATGTAGGATTTATCCCTAGCTTGTAGAAGGTAAGATTATTTCAGTGAAATTCTTATTGTTACTGTTATTTCAAATGCTATAACAAATTGGTACTGACAGAAGGATTTGATTGAATTATCAGATGAATTCAGCCAAAATTCTAATACAACAAAATCAATTGCATTTCTGTTCTTTTTTATGTAGATGGGGGGGGGAAGGATAAGGGGAAAAAACAAAGCATGAGTGATTAATCTTACTCAGTCACCAGTTACTTCCATGATTTCACTGAAATAACAACCTTTTAAATTATCCAATATCATTATTATCTGTGGCCTGAATAGTATATTTTACAAATACTAATTACCAACCATATTAATATGTACCCATGTGACTAATTAACCATTAAAAGTTACTGAGAGATGCTGTGGTAACTAGTACCAGTTGCTATGCATTTTCCACAGTTCATCTAAATGAATGAGGTTAAGTGCCTTGTCAAAATTAACACAATAATTTGTTAAAAAAATGGAAACATCTCCCATTAAGAGGACAAACTGTTTTGTTATCATTATGCAAATATGTCTTGAACTATTGGCACACATGTATAATCAGTCATTGCTTGTCACTGTCTTTTTTTATTTATATCAATATAACTGAAACTTAGAATAAAGTTTATTTTCTATCTGCATTTGATTCAATATTAAGGCTTCCTGCTTTCATTATATAATATACGAATACCAAAGTGATCTTCAATAGTATATAGGTTCTCCATTCTCATTAATAAATTTATGAGACTTGAAGAGATTGAGCAATAATATGTTAGACCAATGTAACTGACCTCACAGACTTTTTACGATTGACTATCATCCAAGTATGATGAGAAGCTACCAGTTGAAAAATCTTAATATATCATAGATATTTAATACAAGTTTAAGATTCTCCCATCATATATTGATAATATATAATTTTAGGAATTATTTGGGGAAATTATCAAGCATAACCGGCTGGATGAAAAGATTTGAGGTACTTGTAACTTCATTAGCCATATATTGTGCATTTAACATGTGAAGCATGATTCATGATTCCTTAAAGCCAAGTTTTGATAGTGCTGAATAATAAATATTTATGACTTTAATGGTTTTTTTAGTGTATGCTTCCATATATATATTTCACATATCTTAAATATTTAAATCAAATTGTTAACTGCTGAACATGCACAGAAGTTTACTAAAAATCAGTTTGTAACTATCCCACTCTATCTACAGTCTGCACACTTTGGGCAGGATTGAAAGATTGAAATAAAACTGCATGAAAAATGAATAAAATGCACTTCTTGCACATCAAACATTTCCTTTTTGACTCCACAGTGACATTGTTAGCTGGCTGAACAGAACACCACAGAATTAGAGAAAGTCACATAATTCGATATTTGCATATCACATAGAGACATGGGATTTTTATCCAGAAAATATAGAGTTCTTTATTCTCAACAATAAGAAAAAAATCCAATTTTAGAAGACAAACAAAGGTGTTGAAACTTCATTAAGATGACACATATCTGGGAAATATGTGTACAAAAAGATACTTTACATTATTGTCTTTTAGGGAAATGCAAATTAAATCTATGGTGAGATATTGCTACACATTCGAATGCATGGTAGAAAATTGATTATACCAAATGCTGGCAAAAATGCCAAGGAATTAAATTGCTCATATACTCCTGGTGAAATTGAAACAATTTCATTCCTTCTTTTTAATCAATGAGTAGTTATGTAGCTTCGTTGAACCCTAAATTTTAATCAGTGATATGATAGTAAAAAATAGTTGATGGGGTTGGTTTGGCAATTCAGTGATACTGTGAATTTGAAATTGCTATATAAACTCTTGAACGCTTCACAAATTCTCAAGAACATTTGAAGATATTAATGGCTCGTTGAAGTATCTTTATGTAGATTCTTGTACACCATGGTCCCCTGGTGGACCTATTATTTTGATGATGCTCCTTCTCAGTCTTGCTTGCTGGATTTCTTCCTCCTTGACCTCTAATTATTGGAATGCTCTGAGACTGAGTTCACGTTTTATGGTTACTTTATTTGTCTGTCCACCACCTGGGTGACCTTATCTCACTATACAACTTTAAATACCATGCATCTTCTCCCAAATGTCAAATATCTCTCAAATCCTGAAGCCCCTGAACAAAAAGTCATTATTCACCTGCTTTAAAGAACAATAAGTAATTCAAAATTAACATGATACCTTTTCCTAAACCTGTGATTTCCTGACTAGTACCATTTTGGTAAGCATTTGCTCCCATTAAAAACCACTTTGCATTATCTTTCAGGACTAAATGATGCATGGCATCAGAATTTTAAAAGAGAAAGAATTACTAATATTATTAGAAACATACCTTAGTAAAAACTGGGATTTTAGCTTTATCATTAATAGGAGTGACCTGATAATAACAATCGATCATCACAGGCTAAAATCACTGCAAATAAAGTGTATATTCAAAAGACAGACTCAAGGTTTAAGGATAATAAAATAATTTGTTAATGTGAAACATGTTAATAGTTATGCAAATTCAGTTTAATGCTGTTTATTAATAGTTAAATTTAAAAACTGGGGTTTTAGTATTTTTAATGTATCATAAAAGAAATTTCAGTAGACAGGATAAACCAGGAGGTTCATTTCCACTTTAAGATGAAACAAATTAACAAAAGTGATAACATGTTGGAACAAAGACATTGCTTTCATTAGGGTTTGGAAAAATAAATTAATGTTGATATAAAATATAAGTAATGAATACAGGTGTTTCTGGCTTCATCTTAATTTTGACTTAATATTCAATTACATCACAGCAATAATGAAGTGATACAGTTAATAACCTGGGCTCATGTGCAGTTAGAGTTGGGTAAAAGGTAGAGATTATGTGATTTTTAAAAAATTCTAAACTTTTAAGAATTTCTGTTTGTGTTGGATGCTGATGTAATTTGTCATGCAGTTACACTGGATATTAATCTCTGATAGATAATTAATGAATTGAACTAAAATCATAGAAATTATCTTTCTGTTTACTTAAAATGCCCTTTATAACATATTACCTCCTATTTTCTGTCAAGAAATATGGTCTTAGAGATGTTCCACTATTTTTAAAAGATCTGCATTTTTGTTTGGAGACCAGTAGCTCCTAGAAAACTATTTCATAATCTACTGATGTTGTTTCCCCACATCTCAGAAACAGGGTACCTAGTCATTGACAGGAATTACCAAATCTTGGCTTCTACTATATTCCCAGGAGATTTGCTGACTACGAAATTCTTACATGATTAGTTGTTTGCTTGGCAGTCACATTCACTAGAATAATACTTTCTATTTTAAAATATTTATATTCTACCCATGATATCATCCGCCTTCATTTCTTCATGAATTATTGTTTAGTTTCAGACATTGCCTTCATTTCAATTGGTTTTAACAGTCCTTGGCATTATGCTGACTTATGATCCATTATCACTTTAATTCCTTTGAGCTTCCAGGCTGTGATCTTGTCAATCAAAATTACTTTCATGTCTAGAACTCAGTGTCTCATAGCAGTCTCTATATAGCTAATGCTGACCCTTCCTATAAACACTACACATGATTCAGAGTCCATAAATTTATGAGAAGCAGAAAATCAGTGCACATGAAAATATTCCAGAGCAGAGAGAACAATGAATATTTAACAGATAATGTTATAAATCATGTATGATTTGCATCCAAATTTACTTAAAAGCAAAAAAATCTACATATACCAATCACATTAATAAATATCAACCTGAAAATTTCAATTGAAGCATCAGAAAACTAAAAACATTGCATTACAAAGAATATTTTCTGTGTCATATTAGTATGACACAGAACACAAGAATTATAGAAACTTGTTAATATATTTAGGCAAAATAATAAACAAAATAGTTAATTGAAAAATCTGAACTATATAAATTCAACTATGATAAAATATTTTTCATAAAAAAAAAGTCCTGTAAAATATTTTGCATAAACAACTAGATAATAGACAATGAAATGTTAAAATAGGGGAAAGGAGCAGAAAATGTTAAAATATAAGTCATTTCAAAAGTATAAACATTATCAATCAATACTATTCTTGAAATTTCAGCCAGCAGAAAAAGACAAGCAACGCAGATTCAGCTAACTGAAAGGAAGTGTCAATGTTTTTGCAGATCCCATTATTAATTACCTACAAAATATAAGGAATGCATTTATGAGCAATTAATTCTAAAGATTATGTTTAGTATGGTGATAAAAGGCACATGTATAAATATCACATTTTTATGTTTTACAGAAAATTCTGTCCTATCAGGAGTTGTAGTAAATGTGCTATGGTCATTTAATGAATATTATGAAAATTTATTAACAGGAAAATAAAAAGATTTAGATAAGAAGATAAAATATTATACATGCTATGCCCAAACGTAATCCAGATAATTCACCATAAATTTTATTCTCATTAATTATATTTGCTTTATTACTTTTTCATAATATCCCTTTATAGTGCATTTGTGTATATTACAAATTGTCAACTCCTCTATATAAAGAAATATGCAGTTTACCCCATATATATACACACATATATATATATATACATATATAATCCCTCTAAGTAATTTTATGTATTGTCATCAGAATTTTCTATATTTTACACATCTGTAACTATTTATGAATACAAAGTGGATCTTGGTCCACCTGTCTGTCTCTATATCTTATAAACCTATCTATCATTTTCTTGTCTCTATACTTCACTGTTTATACCTAAGGTGCCTGTTTGGATGTCTTCTCATTATATGTAAATGAAATACTGCATCGCTTATTTTAAATTAATAAGGTGTGTTTCTAGTATTTTCATCTATAGAACGCTATGTCCTTAAGGATATCTTTTAAAAATACCTTCTTGGTATATTTACTAAAAAATTGCTGAATATTACAGGGGTAGCTTCATTTGAACAGTGATCACTAGAAAACTAATGTGTTTTAATAATAAATGTTTACTGTGGAGACCTACTAACAATTTAAAGACCTTAACTCTCTCTTGAAGCTTAGACCATTTCCTTTGAGAACTGCGCTAAAACTTTATTTGCCTAGAGTTAAATTCCTCTGTTAGTGTTTTATCTTTACTTTTAAAGCCCTCATATCAAACCTATCTTCAGAATAACTGAGACTCCCTAGAGTAGCTCAACTGGGAGTGTCATCTGAATGCCTTATCTATAACCTACCCTGTAGCTGCTTTCATTTGAACAGTATTTATCAATATTTTCTGTTCATGGATAGAGTGAGATTTATTTATTTGATATTGAAGACTCATTTCCCAACCCCTTATATTTATATCTTCTTTACTGATACACAGTTTTCACAGTGGTACTTTGGCACTATTATCATGACAGGCATTTGGTAAAGATGTCCATTCATATGTTGTTCTTGCTGAGTGGTTAAACAGTTACACATGTCAATGCTTTCCATGTAATGTTAATTTCATATACTTTGATTTTAATCCATTATAGACATCATCTTGCAATGTCAAGTTGTCAAAGAATATAAATAAATATAAAGAATATAATATAAATGTCAAAGAAATTTATTTCCTTTTTTCTGCTAAATGGGAACATTGAAAGAGGATAAAAAATATGAAAGAGAAAATATGAAATGTTCAAAGTTTGAGAAATTTTATAGTCATGAGTGCTGCCACATATTGCAAATAAAATGATTCCGTTATATAAATATAAATTATATTTAATATAGCATAAATTTATGGATTAAAATATTATATATCGGTGGAATTGAAACTCAGTTTACCAAAAGTATCTACAATATATTTTGTACTTTATAGACTTCTTGTGTAAAGCAAACAAATGCTTCTCTGTAAACAT
This sequence comes from Uropsilus gracilis, assembly GCA_004024945.1. Lineage (NCBI taxonomy): Eukaryota > Metazoa > Chordata > Mammalia > Eulipotyphla > Talpidae > Uropsilus > Uropsilus gracilis. The sequence goes on along the minus strand of PVHY01008466.1, from coordinate 10,720 downwards.
AAATTTTGTACCTCAGTAACTGCCTCATTAGTACTTAGTTGATCGGAATTCAGTACTCAATTTACTACCTCTATCTTTATGATCAAATTCTTTGGGTTCAAAGAGTATTCACTTTTCTGAAAAGCTAATCATAAAAACTGTACCTGTCTTTGATATTTCACAATAATGTGTTATATAAGTTATAGCCATTGTTTTATAGAACTATAGTATCAAAATGAGGAATAATAACAAAACTCTTGTGTATTTAGTAAATATAATCCTGCTAAAAGAGTAATTCATTTAAGCATGTGTTATCTAATAAGCACCTGTAGATTTTTAATTTCTGCAAAATTAATGATATTTTATGTGAAATAAATTAGAGCCATTATACATAATCAAAGCAACAAATAATGTTTTCACTACTTATTTTATATAACATTTTTGGATTCATGATTAAATATCTATTTAGTGCATTTGTAATATTTTGATATATTTAGATGAATTTAACTTGCAGTTAAATGAATTTAAATATTTTATTTTCAGTATTTGGCAGCACTTGAAATGTGCAAAATTTTTCAGACTGCAAAATTTTTAATACTTTTCTTAGGTTTTTAGGAATTTTCCATCCTATTTCAATGTTCTTATTTAGGAATAAAGGAAATACATTCCTCTTCACATAATTGATACTGAAAGATTATCACTGTAACTGAATAAATTTCAAACATCTAAAATACACTAAACTTAAAAATAATTGGATGTATGGACTTTTTTTTTTTTTTAAGATAAAACTCCTGTTGGGGTTGTTGAGAATTAACTTGAAGATTTTTTTTTTTTTACTCATTTAACCTCTTTGTATTTACTCAGCAATCGATTTCCAAATATTTTTGCAAAGTATGTTATTTTAAGACATTATTTATAATCAACATATGGAATGAACAAAAATTCTTGTAAAAATACCGTATCTTTTAAAAATATTTCCAATGAATTAAATAGCATTTAAAAAATCTGATATGCCTTTGCACTTACTATTATATTTACTCATTGTATTTTCAGAGTGGCATATATTCAAGTGAGAGAAGATAATTGTTTTCCTTTGTATCATAGAATGCTAACAATTTTTCTTATTCTGGACTAGGTTAGTTGCACTTGGGAACTGTTATCATCTGCAAAACAGCTATCAAAAAGAAATACATATTTACACAGTGTGGATTATATTTTTAATAATGTATTTAATTGTGTAACATCCATTAATATTTATATTTTTTTCACAGCAAAGTTAACTTTGATATAAAAAACAATGTCTTCCACATACACTTACTGTCAATCTGTGTGGCAGTTATAGACTGACATGTATAGAAACCATGACTGAAAACTGAACCCTGAGCCCACTCTCCCTCAATTAAAGATAAAAAAGTCTGTCTTTGTAACATTTTCCCCCTCCAGCTTCCTTTGCTTCTTTATCTACTGTATTCTTCAAATTTACAACTCACATCAGAAATGTTTAAAAAATCAATTACTGTGACATCATCACTCGCACATGTGAACTGACATAGGCTGAAAGAATGAGTAGCTGAGGAACATAATCTGTGCAGCAACATGATGCTCATTGACGTACATCTGACTTTCAATGGTAACAAGCATTTTGCTTACCCCGCACTCATGTTTGCACCTCTGAAAGGTTATAAGGACATATTTGTGTAGTGTTATAAAATCATATTTAATACTGCTGGCAAGCTTCTGCTAGAAAAAAAAAGGCATGTATATTTCTATATGGTATATTTTATTTGATTTCAAACATTCTTTGATGTGGAATCCTAAAGACATCTTTGAGGATAATTATCTAAATCTATCAATATTTCCTTTTAATTTTTTCAATCTTGATGTTAAAATAATTATATAAGAATACCCCTTTTTTCTTTTTTAAACTCTGCTGCTTACCTGAGTACTTTCAATACAAAAATTCCAAATCCATTTTAACTCTTTTAATGATGTTAGACTGTATATAAATGATGATCTAAGTTTATTCTCTTTTAGGTGTCAGATTGTATTGATATACATCAAGGACTGTTGGGTTTTTCTCCCCATTTTTCTGTGATTTCCCTCCTCCGCATTTGGATCTTTTATTTATATGTACAAATCATACATGATTAGCAAATATATTGCATTTAATATTTGCTATATATAGTATATATATTTGCTAGCAGAAACTTACCAACTGTATATATATAATAACAGCATAATTTCTATTTGATACCAACAATTGCTCTTTCACTATAAAGACTATACCTACTTTGACATATGCATGGTCAAAAGTACATGAAAAGTTGTCCATTGTCTCTTTATTAGGGAAATAAAATTCAAAATCACAATGAGATGTCATCTTAAACTATGAGATGGCTAGTTTCCATATTTGGCTATTGTAAACAGTCCTACATTAAACAAATAAGTGCAAGTTTCATGCAAATTAATAACTTTGAAGTTTTCAGGTAGGAGTGGACTTACTGAATCATGTTAATCCATTTTTAATCTTTTGTGATACATTTCCTTTATTTTTTAGTTGCATGTATTCTTTACATCTTAATATAAGTTCCTTCTCAGGTGTCTACGAAGCAAATATTGCCCCACTCAGTATAGCATCTTTTCATTTCAGTTATAGATTATTTTTCTGTGCAGAAGATTGTTTAGTTTAACATAGCCTCATTTATTTGTTATACTCTTATTTCCCTTGCTGTTGGAGATGAATCTCTAGGTATGACTGAATTTTATGTCATGAAATATATTTTGGCTATTTTTATATACATTTTACGAGTTAAGTTCTTACATTCAACTTTTTTATCCATTTGTATTGATTTTTGTGATTTTTATGACATGGGTTAGTTTTACTCTTTCCAAGTGACAATACAGTTTTACCAATGCTATCTATTAAGTAGACTTTTCTTGTTCCAGTGTATATTATTGACCACTTTGTTATAGATTAATTGTTGAGATAGGTGTGTATCTAATTCTGGGTTGTCAATTCTATGGTCTCTTTTTATTTCAGTGACAGGTTATTTAAATTAACATGGCTTTATAGTATAGTTTGTCTGAATATGTGATACTTCCATTCTTTTGTTGTTGTTATTAGGATTGCTTTTGCTATAAAGGACATTTTCCAATTGCATATTAATTTTGTTCCAGTTTTTTAAAGAATACCATTGATATTTTTTATTCAACTTGCACTGATTCTGAATATTGCTTTCAATAGACTGACCATTTTGAAAAAATTGATGCTTCCTATCCATAAGCAGAGTTTTTTTTCCTACTTCTTTGTTTTCTTATATTTATTTTAACAATCTTATACTTTGTATAGATATTACTTCCTTCATTAGGTATACTCTGGTACTCAGTATTTTTGGTGTAATTGTTAATGGCATGACTTGATTTCTTCATCTTCTAGCTCATGGTTTATATATAGGAAAATGACTGATTTTGTGTATTGATTTTCATCCTGACACTTTGCTAAACTGATTAATTGTTTCAATTAGTTTTTCCATGGATGTTTTCAGACTTCTGGCCTCTTAAATGTGAGATGATACTTTTCCATTAATTCAAGACATCCCTTTTGGGTACTATAGTGGTTCTAGCAAACTATATACCTAGTCCTAATGCTCATGAAATATTGTCCTTATATCTACTAATGCTTACTATTTTTTTGTTGTTGCATTGCTGCTTAGATGAAAATAAACAAAGCTAACTGAAAAATGCAAAATTGTGCATGTTTTGGAATCTGCCACACACTCCAGTTTTAATCATATAATTTTTTTCCTAGTTCTTTGCTCTAGCCATTATTATTGGTCCTTATTTATCTTCTTATTATCACCATAACAGCACCATAATCATCATGCCCATCCTCACCTCTTCCTTGACTAAACCATTCTTTCTCTTATCAAAATATCAAAGATCTCAAAATATCAAAACAAAAATTTGCAGAATCTTTTTTTTTCTTATGCTTTTCTCACTAATTTCACACAAATCATTATTGCTTATTCTTGATCAACATCTATAGACTCTGGGAGCAGAGCTGTGATTATTGTAACTCTTGCATTTGCATTATTGAATGCAACCTCTGGTATATAAATAAATCAGAGAAACACTGACAACTTCTTTGACAGTTGAAGTTGAGAATTCAAGTATGGATACAATAAAATTCATTTTGGCTACCTGAGCTTTGAATCTTTTATTTGTATATGCATTTCAGACTCTAGCTAGAAAGGAATCATATTTGACAAACTTCTACACAACTGGGTGTCTATTATTTTGTCTGTATATGTTCTCCTTAAATATTAAGAACAGATTTTTGAAGTATGCATCCTCCCTAAAAAAGTTATTTTCTCACAAAGAAACTGAACATAATTATACTTAATTAACTGTCAGAATTACATTGCTAGCTACTTTGTTAAATTAATGAGTTCTAGCCTGCCATTAGATGACTACAAAAGAGATTATAGTAAGAGTAGTCATGGAACGTTTCAGAACTGTCAATATTTGAATAAGTTTTGGGGAAACATCAATTTTTCAGCAGAATCAAGAGTAGGATAGAATCATAAAAGTAATAATTGACGACTATTCTAGATTTACTCTTCTTTTTGAGTCATTGCCATCAATAAATTTCCAAGAGTGAATTTTTCTCACTTTCTTGATTGTCAAATATAGGTGCATGTTTATGTCAATGAAATTAATAATTGAGTCAATTGTCTGCATAACTAAATTAAACAGAATCTGTTAGATTCTGGTTAGAACTGTTAGTATGTTAAATTCATATTGACCTCAAATTCATTTTACACTCCTTAATCATTTACTTGAAAAATGCATTTTCCATTTTCTCAGCACTGTTTGTTGAAGAGATTTTCCATTTTCCATTGTATTCTACTAGCTTCTTTGTCTTAGATTAACCCTCCATCTATTTGTGGGCTGTTTCTAGGCTTTTGACTCTATTTGTTTATTTATGTGCCCATTCTTAATACAGTGCCATATTATTTTTACTACTATAATGTTGCTGTATAGTTTGAAAGATTGAGATATTTCCATTCCTCTTATTTTCTGTTAAGATTAATTTGATTATTGAGGGGTCTTCTATATTTCCCTATAAATTTTAGTAATGTTTTTTCTATTCTTTTGAATAATTCCATTGAAGGTTTGCCAGGATTGCATTAAATCTAAATCTAAATATTGCTTTGGATAATGTGACCATTTTTTTTTTTTAATCCTGAGTATCTTTTTTGTCTCATTTGTTTGGTTTGTTCTTAGGCATTTATTAATTTTTTATGCTACTGCAAATGACATTATTTTCTTGATTTCTTTCTCTTCTTGCTAATTATAAATATAGAAATACAATAGACTTTTGTGTATTGATTTTGTATTCTGCCAGTTTACTATACTGGTTTATTGTTTCTAGTAGTTTCTTTTACTGGAGTCTATACTTTTCATGTGTATGATAGTCTGTAATCTACAAATAGTTATAGTTTTTTCAGTTATTTTTAAGTTGGATTCCCCTATTCTAGCTAGTACATCAAATGTTGAACAGAAGTGATGAAAGTAGACGTCTTTGCCTCATATCTGATCTTAGAAAATAATCTTTGTGTTTCTCTTCATTATGATACATCCTGTTTACCACATATAACTTTAATGATGTTGGTATAGAATTTACTTGTTAGTCACTCCATAATTCAATATAAATCTCAGAGGGATTTGTGTAGTTTTGAGTCTTGATTAGTGGTTTGTAAACTAGTCTGTTTAAGTCAAAGGGAGTTTGGGAATAGTTACACACATGTTCATAAAATAGTGTGTGATTTACATGCTTCGATTACTGTAGTTGGGCTTATAACAAAGAAAATTCCAGTCAAAGATGTCACCTTTACCATGTAATTGGCACTAATTATTCTTTATTCCTAAAATTGTATTTTAATGGAAAATTATTAAAGTTGAAATAAATCTTACACAATCACCAAGTATCAACTAAAGGTGAATGTTGTGCTATTTATATGGAACAGTAAGGTGATTAAGATATAGATAGTATTCATGTGAAAAATGTTTTGAGACTCGAGACATGTAATGCTATATGAGGCTATTAATCATTGTATTTTTTCCTCCTGCTACTGTCACCCACAGAAGAGTAATGGAACATAGTATTTTAGAATAAGTAATAGCAAAAAAGAGATATGAGTCATAAGGTATAGGTGGGAGAGGGAATAGGAAAAAAGTAAAGACTTCTGTAATATTCACATATGATTAAAGTTAAAATTAATAAATCAAAACTAATCAGTCCTTAAAATTAGATAATTAAAAACTTATCTTGTGACAAAATGTTTTTCTATTTGGGCAGTAGTAATATTTGGGTTGCCATAATAATAATGTTACTATAACAAAAATGTTACTATATTTAAGTTATTATAACAAAAATGTTACCCTAGTTGGGTAACTATAACAAAAAAGTATCATGGTATAACCTGAGTCATTAAAATAAAGGAATTTCATTTCCCTCAGTTTTGGAGAACAGAAAGTTCAAAGCATATAACAGTAGGTTTGGTGCCTGATAGGAGACAACTGATTCTTAAGCTGTAGTCTTGCTGTAACTCTCCCTCAGTAAAAAGGGGCTCAGGAGCTCTGTGGGATTTCTTTAATAAGGGCATGAATCCTACTCATTAGGGATCTACCTAACCTAATGACCACCTACGACCTATCTTCAATGCTGTACATTGGGGATAATATTAATATAAGACTTTGGGGTAGGTAGAAGAGATCAGCAGACTCTATCTATCTAGCTATCTGTCTGTCTGTCTTCTATCTGTCTATCTATCATCTACCTATGGGAGTTAAGGCTTTTATGTCCATCTTATTTATATAGAGACGGATGTATTATATGTGTGTGTGTGTGTGTGTGTGTGTATCTTCTCTTCATGCTTTCTCTGGACTCGCTCACTCTCTTGTGTAATTTCCTCTCCCCCCCTTAGAGGAAAGTAACTCTTAATCTCCTCATAGGTATGCACATTTACACAACCATACATCCACTATGCCCAGGCATATACAAAGGGAAGGTGCAAAACCACAGGTTCTGATCACAGAGGCCAATAGTGGAAGGACAAAAACTCTAATAATTCATTTACACTACATGTGCTTAATATATAATGCAGTTTCTACACATATTGATTCTCATGGTGCATACCTGAAGCTTATATAATGATGTGGTTACTTTGATAAAAAGGAAAGGAAGTATATTGAATAAGACAAAACTGTTGGGCATTAATAATGAGAATTATTAATGAATTATTAATTTGGAGATTAATAACATTCTCTTTGCTTAAGGAAAGAGACGTTTGTAGAGTGAGTTCGTCAGTCTTTTTCCTTCATTATCCTTTATATCCAGCACCTGGGGTGTTGCTCTCCGAATGATTATGCGTTGTGTGTGGGTGTAAGCGTGTGTGCGTGTGCATACCTGGGCGTAGGAGAGAGGCCATCAAGGGGTACAGAGCACACAAGGGAGTACAAGCATGACATGAGAGAGAGAGTAAGAGGTCAGAGAAAGAGCATAAAGATTCCTGGCTCCCCAGACCCAGGCCCTGACCCTGCCCTACCTGTGTGTCTGTCTAACTGTTAGAACCAATATAGAACTTATGCAGACTGGTGAGCGTGATGCTGGCATGACAATGGGCATCAGGAGCAGGCAGGTTGCCCTATACTTGGCAATAAGGATCGGATGGTTACCCAACAGTGATCATGTGTATGTTATTCTCCAAATAAATTTGTAGTATTCTATTTTAAATATAAATTAAAACAAGTAGGTAATTTAATTAATTCATACATCAAAGATAATGAACATAGGTGTTTGGGTATATTATTTTCAAAAGAAAAAAGAAAGATGGGCACGTAGGCGCATGCCTGTAAGTTTCAGCCTATGAAGTGGCTAGAGCTAAGAATCGCGGTTTGAGTCCCACGAGACCTAGTCCCAAAACATAGCTGGGCGTGGTGTAGCTGGGAAGCTGAGGCTGGGGATTGCTTGAGTCTGTGGTACCCCATGCAACATGAGCCTGTGGTTCCACGGGCAAAAATAGTGAGACCTAGTCTCAATGAATAAACAAACAAACAAACAAATAAATGAGTATATCTAGGTTTCTCAGGTTGATACTTCACATGATTTTCATTTCTAATTTCATTAGATATCTGAAAATAATTCACCGCCTGAGCGACTCCTTGATAGTTTGGCATTTGTTTATATTACTTGCAGTCACAGATTTATTTTCAGTTGAAAATCCAAAAAGTCTCTTAATTTTTTTCTTATACTTGTCATACTGTGATTTACTGAATACGCATTTGAAAATAATTTAATTGTTATTTATTAGACTACTTTAAAATGCATACACTTTATTATTGGTTCGCTTAGCTAAATAAAGTGAATAGTACAAGAAAAGCAGAGAAGATTGGCTTTCTTCTCAATTTTTCTGATTTACATGATTGAGTTGCTTTTTTTCCTCTGGACACTGCACACCTTGATGAATACTGACAAGAGTTTTAGAACAAAAATTAGTTTTAGGCAAAAAGAACTCTGGAATCCAATCATTTTAGAACCATTAAAATTAGCACCCAATTAAGGAGCTAAAAAATGCTATTTCAAGAGGTTTAAAAAGTCAAGATGCCATCTAAAGTTAACATCTTATTCTTTCCATAGTTATTAATATATCTGTGTTGTTTTAATTATTTTACAGCATCACCGACCACGCATGCATTTTTAGAATGTATACAAATCCTGTCTTAAATGACATTAAATGTTATACTAGAAAATGGAGTCTTTTGTTCAATAAAAGGCTTTGGAAGACTAAATAGAAGAAAAAATATATTGCTTTGGAAGACTAAATAGAAGAGAAAAATAAAAGAGTTCTTCCATGCTTATGGAATGAGGTATTATCTTACAGAGTTTCTATCCTCAAGGATGTAAAATGTTCTCTTAAGTATAGCTGTGATCACAGATTTATCAATATCAAGATACTGTATAGCATTTCATAAATATAGCAAAATGCCAATGGATCATTTAAAGATGTTTCCAATATGGGTGATTTAGCACCTATTTGCTTATGAAGCATAGCCTGAATTTGAACAACTGTTGACAGTTTAAACTCTGTGGTGTTCCACTTCTTTGATTTTTATGGATCCGTATCACAGTCCTTACTCTAGAAAATTACCCACTGAACTCATTTGGGACAACATATGCCCTGAGAAATGTATTTTCAGGCCTGTGAATATCAATAATTTAAAACAAGAGGGCGAAGAATCACCAACAATTAAACTCTTAAAATGTGCCTTTTAATTAGAAAAGGATGTTAAAATAGGGCTACACTTTCAAGTAGTAAAATGAAACCCATTCGTAACATATTGGCAATTAAACATATTCCTTTTTTATTATTCCTTAGATACCCTGTGTTGTACTTTTAAGGTCATCTTAATTCTTTAATGCTAGTTTTGAATCACAAGTGTAAGCTGACAGTTACTAGTTTTCTTTTTTTAGGTTTTAAGTTCTAGTGTTTCGCTCTCCTTTAAGTACCATGCTTTTCTTTTTAAATATTTTGACTTATAATAACCCATTTTCTGGATTGCCTCGTATGCGTAGAACACAATTTAAGTATTAAAATAATCTTTTTATTCAGGTATCCGGTATTTTTAATGGGTGTCTGGGGACTAATGCATTACAATCCATACACTTACATGGACATGAACTTTTCCTAGAGTCAGAACATATGCCATAATTTTTCTGAAAAAATTGCTGGTAGTCATTTTCTTGAAGTATAATTTCATCTTTTCAACTATGTGAATGCCTGTTATTTCATGGCACTACTAATTGTAGGTGTGGCTATAATAATATATAATATTTCTATAGGTTAAAAAAAATCTCTGTATAAGAAAATCCTTTGTCTACATTCTTAGGAAACATAGAATCTTTCATTTCAGATACATGAAATATGTGTTAAAACCATTGGTATCACTAAAAAATAGTTAACCATACTATGCTCTCATATCTGTTCTGGGTTTTAATCCATAATGTCTACTACACAAGAAAATTGCTGGACACGGTGACTCGTGTCTGTAAGCTTCAGCCTGTGAAGCGGCTGGGGCTAGGGATCGTGATTCGAGTCCCGCTCCGGGCAATATAGCAAGACCTAGTTCCACAAAATAGCTGGGCGTGGTGGCTCATGCCTTTAATCCCAGCTAGCTGGGGAGCTGAGGCTGGGGATTGCTTGAGTCTGTGGTACCCCGCGCAACGTGAATCTGTGGTTCCACTGCCAAAAATAGTGACACCTAGTCTCAAAAAAAAAAAAAAAAAAAAAAAGTCTACTACACAGGGAAATAGTTTCTGTATATAGCAGGAAAAAACAACAGCAACAATTGCTCTAATGATGTACAAGACCATCAAGATTGGCAAAAGTGAGTATTTTGTAGATGATCTAGTGTTCTTTATCACATGAGCTAATATTAGGTCTAGATTTCTATTTATAAAAAACTCAATCTTCTGCTAAACCTGTTACAAGGCAGGACTATGAGCACCCCAGAAACACCAAACCTGCCTTCTCCGAATAGATTCTACCATCCACTGCATTAAGACAAAACTTACTCTAGTGCTTAAGTCTTTAAAGGAAGTACTTTAATGCAATTAGTGTGCAATAAAAGAGAGAGAAGAGAAGAGGAGAGGAGAGGAGAGGAGAGGAGAGGAGAGGAG
>PVHY01008465.1:0-61444 GCA_004024945.1 Uropsilus gracilis | reverse complement strand
AATGTGGACTTACCATTCGACCCAGCAATCCCACTACTAGGAATATACCCAGAGAACATGAAGACATTAATTCAAAAGGACACATGTACACACATGTTCGTTGCAGCCCTGTTTACAGTTGCAAAGAATTGGAAACAAACCAAATGCCCCCAAACGGATGATTGGCTAAAAAAAATGTGGTACATGTACACGATGGAATGCTATGTATCCATCAAGGAGGACAAACACATGTCATTTGCAGCAACCTGGATGGAACTAGAAAGACTTATATTAGCAGAAATAAGCCTAAAAGAAAAAGAGAAGCACAGGATGGTCTCACTTATATGAGGGATTTAGGGAAAATCAAACAAACAAACAAAAAAAAAGAAAACAACCAATGGGACTGAACCATGGAGCGAGAGAGGAGGAGGGGGAAGAAGGCAGGGGAGGTGAAGAGTACAAAAGATCAGGATAGTTAACAAATGTTAGTGAAGTGGGAAAGCCCCGGGGTAAAAAAACAAACAAACAAACAAACAAACAAAAAACCCCCCCACACACACTTTCCATATATCAGAAGAGAACAACAGGCCAAACAACCAACAACTAAACATCAACTTAACCAAACAACAATTTGCAGAAAAATGGGAGGAGTGACTGAAGGGGGGATACAGAGGGGGGATATGGAGGGAGGAGGAAGGGGGATATGGAGGGAGGAGGAGGGATCAATTAATGCACAATTGTGTCAAATCAATAAAATGAATAAAAAAATAATAAAATAAAATTAAAAAATATAATTATCAGGGACTAAAGAGCAGAGAAATATAGAAATGTTGTATATTTTGATTATTCTGATTACATAAAGATGCTCATTAGTCAAAACTTAGCTGTCTTATAAAGGATAAAGTTTGCAAATTATATCTCAATAAATCTGAAGCTGATTAGGCTTCCAAATGAATAGGTCTACAATCTGGCAATCTGGTGCAGTATCTTTGAACTTCTTATGTATGTTTGTATGTTTATATTCATTCTTACATTTATTTTTATTTATGTATTTTATTTATTGTATTATTTATTTTACATCGTTATCTACCCTTGGGTTCTCCCACCATCTTATCACCTGTGAACCATCATCTTATTCTTTTGTGCCCCTTCTACCCCCAATTTTTACTCCCTCCCCTTTTAAGTTCCATACTTCAAGTTTGCTAAAAATTAGTTTTAAATTTTTCTTGTTTGTTTGTTTTCCATTTGTCCCTCATATAAGTGAGACCATCAGTATTTCCCTTTTTTCTTTCTGGCTTATTTCTGCTATCTGTTGAGTGTTTTATAAGATCAATTTTTTAAAAACCAACTTTCTTTTTACAATTTTACCAAGCAATTTAAGAAAAAAAAAAAAAAGAAAACCACAGTAAAAATAACAAAAAGCATAGTTAAAATCTTCAAAGCATCCCTCCCAAACAGATAGCTGCTACTAATATAATATTTGCAGTCCTGAAAATTTGTACTAGCACACTTTGATTCATTTTGACTGATTTCAGTAACTCCCAAGTAAATCCTCATTCCACAGCTATAGCATGACTCCATGGTTCCAAAGGTTTTTATTCTGCATTTTTACAATACTGTATAATACATCCATGTCTAAAAGAAGGAATGACCCCAGCAGATCTTTTTTTTATTTTTAATTTAATTTGGAGAGAGACTATGGGAAGAGAGGTGATGAATAAGAGAAACCTCCTCAAAATGGCAATCTTAATCTCTCACCCGAAGATTCAGATAGTGAGGCAAGGAGAGGGTGAAGTTGGAGAGTTGTAAAGAAATTTTAGTTGTAATTTTCTTTTGAAAGGACTTTGTGCTTGGACTTTCCTTTCTCTTTTAGTAGAATCGAAGACACAGAAGAGATCTGTGTCTCTTTCCCCAAGCTAGGACTCATAACCTAGCAAAACTAAGCAGTCAATAAACTGTAAGAAAAGAAAGAGTTGCCTGGTATGTTTAGGAGATTGGCATCAGGTGAATGTAGGAACAAGAAAGTATCTCCTTGTGGACCCTGGAGTGATACAAATTTACAGTGAGTCAAAGATTGTGTGATGCAAGGCAATAAGATAGAATATGGTCAGCATAAGCAAACAGCAAAAGGTAGAGAAAGGAGAGAAGTATATTGGTGGCTGTCATTCAAGTGATGACACAGAAACATCAATAGATTCCATGTATTTTCATGATTTTCAACCTGAGATCATGGTGTCAATTAAATTTATGTTATTCACCATTCTAGATAGTCATGGAGCAGTAACTCAATTTAAGATTAAATGTTAACCTTTCAACACAATGAGTTCCCTAAAATGCAAATGTTTCTGGAAAAATATGAGGAAAAAACATTACACATTAAATGGATTTTTAAACTAGGATGGATGTTTGTCTGCATTAAGTTCTTCATTTAATACTAAGAATCAGAATGACAATCTGAGAGCACATGACTTCTCCCTTTAAAGAATTTCAAACGAAACACTTGAGAAATTTTCCCCCAATTTATATTTTGTGTTTCCAATTTATATTTATCTTCTTAAATACATCTTAAAAATAATATAGACAAATTTTCCTGACTATGATTAAAACAAGAAATTTATAAAACATCTCTTTTTCAGGACTACCAATTTAGTTTGTGTCATTCTAACTGTATCACTGGACCTCAAGTTTTCATAAGTGCAATTACAGTAACATTTTATGTGCCTTAGAAATATAATTTAAATGAGGAAAAATTATTGAAAAGTCACATGCTCATATATTTTCCTCATTAAAATTTATTTAACCAAATTGATCATTACTTTTGGGAATTTTATAATGTGGCATTATTATTTAGAGTTTATTTAGAGGCATTAAGTGATACAAAATATAAACATTTTTATTTAAATAACTATTATGTTTAATTTAATTAATTTTCAATATTGAGGAAAGTGGAGATTCCTACCATAAAATTTCATGCTATAAAAACACTTTTGTTCTCCTTATTTTGGATTTAATAAAATTTATAAGATCTTAAACTCTTGCCAAGTTTTTTTTTTTCTTAAAAAAAAAAAAAAAGGAATATAAGGGCAACAGCCTGTATCCTCAACAGGTCATCTTGATCTCTTGACAATTATAAGAGGTCAGTTCAATTTATGGAGGCTGATCTGTATGGAATTGATCTTATCTCTATCCTCTTATCATTGCTGCTGCTAAATGTTTCCTCTTACATTCATTGGTAACTAGAATAGGTTTTCTCTGAGAAATGACCTCCATATCCATAATCCAGTTCTTCCTGGCCAATTTCATAACATACCTTTAGCTATGCTATGTGATCTATCGTAATATCTGTCTGGATTAGAGTATCTGATTATTTGTCCTTGCCCAGTTCTAGTTGATTAGCTTCTGTACCTGTAGATCATGTCCTGGGCTCTCCCAAAATCTCTTTCAGGAAGGTCTCGCTGATGACATCTCCCTTCTTTCTCAAGTTATCTCTTAGTTTCTTTAATCCTGCCCCCATCTCCAACACTTTATCAGCTTTGTTAAACAAAGTTTTGACACATATATTAAAATAGTTTAAGCAAATATTGGTAAATTAGCATGGCATGATAATGCAAACTCTCAAATATTTCTCAAAATTCTCATGTCTGAATAAATAGAAAAAAAAAGCAACTCAAAGCATATACTATTTGGATTGATTAAAATATTCTTTAAATAAACAGTTGAATGACCTTGCAGTTATATTAGTAATCATTGTGTTAACAATGAATGTTAATTCCATAAATGACAGATCTACACAATATTCTGTCTAGTTACTTGATTTAATGAGCTGGTTAGACTGACAGTGTGATAATTTTATCAGTTACTTGATGACTGGCTATTAAGGAAAAGTGGATAAAGAACAGAGATTTTGCTAAAAATTTCTTAAAAGATGATGTCAACTCTTTGAATTTTGACAACAGAACTGTGGGTACCAGAGATGAAGGGGTCGGGGATAGGCAATGAATAGAGGAGGTCCAATGGACTGTAGTAGAGGGTTATTTGGACTTTGGTGGTGGACATGGTAAGGTGTCATGCATTTGAAGAATGAGCCTGTATTCCTGAAATAAATACAGTGTTGTGAACGAATGTTACCATGACTAAAAGAATAGATGTCTAATATTATATATCTCTATTTGATTTACAAATATTCATCATATATCCACTTTTTAAAATTGACTATACCATAAATGAGCTGATATGTATCAGATTTATTACCTCATCAAGAGGCTGGTCACACTGTGCTTATTTGTAGTCTGTCAGTGTTTTCCCATTTTTGGTTGTACATTCAGCAGCCTGTCTGTGCTTGTTTCTAGTCTGTCAATGTTTCTTGTTGTTGGTTGTCTCTCCATTCCATTCTCTATGTTGCTTTGCTGCTTCTTTGACTTATAGTTTTGATGTCTGGTTTAGAGGGCCTTGCCCCTGTTTTTGTGTTGGTGAAGAAGTTTCTCCATGGGTACAGGCATCTGTGAAAGGACACTGCCAGAGGAAAGAAAGAGACTGATGGACGTAACACAGATTTAATAAACAACAAGAGAGAGGGGTCTGAGTGAACAGAAGGGGTGTTGGGGAGGAGGAGGTATCCCCAAAACCATTAACTGATGTAGAGATTTAAAGAATAAAAAAAAAGAGGCTGTCCAATGAACTGTCTGTTTTTGTGAATAAAGATTTATTGAAATGCAACTATACCTATTCATGTGTGGTCTATGACTGCTTTCAATTTACAACAACAGAGGTGAGTATCTGTGTCAGAGACTATATGTCCTCCAAATATACCTAAATATGTACAGATAAATCTTACATTTTATAAAAGTTTGCTATCTGTGGTCTATTATAATGTCATAGGTATCATAACAGTATCAGATAAATAATTAAAGGAATTGGGAAAAAATAGAAAAAAATAAGAGACAAACATTCCAGGCATTAAGAAAGATAATTATTCTACATTAGGTACATAGTAAATATTGAAAATATTGAAGACATCACTAGATTTTTATCTTGGACTATTTGAAATTGGGAGCAAAAATTATGCTGGCAATCCAGTCCTGTGAAACAATGAAGAAAATATTTCAAAATATTTCTCATGATCCCTATATTTGCTTTTTTGCTCTTTTCACACTTCTATTTTGTGACTTTATTCAGTCATTGATTTGATTGAATGTCTCTTTACATCCTCTTATTATTTATTGAATATCAACTACGCTTAAAGTTTCACACAAATACTACTTTGTGCTTTTACATACTTAATTACTTCCAAAAATAAAGCATTTTTACTTATTTTTGGAACTAATTTCTCTGATACTTGCCTTTTTAAAAGTTTATCCTTGTTTGCTCTCATGTAATATTTCACTCTCTTCCATTATTATATTATATAGAAAGTTAACTATTCAGTTACAACCTTTGAGTAGGCAATGTTTATGATTTAAGTTGCTAAAGATCATCATCCACAGACAGTAAGAAAACAATAAATGAACAGTCTCCTGCGTGTCCCCTCCCCCCCATTCTAATTCAGTAGAACATTTATTATTACCAGTATTAAAAAAAATCAATTATTTAGTGGGAAATCTGTGTCCTACCAGAACATAGACATCATTTGAGGAGGGAGCTTGCCTATCTTTTTCATCTCTATGTCCCAATGCCTAGTGTTTTTAAATGCTTAGTAAAATGGGTTCAGTGACTTAATGATTAAATGAATGAAAGAATATAATTCTAATCTTTAGTTTGGGGAAGTACTAAAATAATAGTAGTACCTTCAAACAATAACAGGACCTTATTTGTTGTTTAAAAATCTTAATAATTAGGATCCCTGCATTACTTGTGTTCTAGTATTCTTGTATTTATAGATTCCTAAGTAATTTTATGGGAAATAGTATGCAAAATCAAAATCAAAACTATTCATTCTTCAAATGTAAACAGTAATTTATCTGCAGGAAGGTGTAGCATTCTTCAAATGTAATTATTATAAAATGTGGGCATTTTCGAAGATTTTGTACTAATGCTGAAGTTCAGAAGATTGGCAAAATTGATAATTATCCGTTAATGCTTCCTACTGCCTGATAACTTCTAACAAGATAATTGCTAATATGCTCCATTATTGTTCTTAAGGAAACGACATGATGAGCAAGAAATTTCTAGACATTTATTCTTCTCTGTTCTGGTTAGTAGGTACTGGCAGATAAAGGAACAATTTAATGATGCAAGAAAAGCACCCACTTACTGAAAAAGGTCTGCTATGCTTTTATCATGACCCTGAAAATACAAAAAAGCACTTTAAATGGGGGAAATGCAGATATTGCACACAACTGATATGGTTATCGAGACGACAAAGTAAAGGGAATTCTGGTCAGTCATTTGTTAGTCATTTGTCAAAGAGTAGGAGAAAACAAAAGTTTCTACTTAAAAATTTCCCTTTATTGCTCATTTATTATCTTTGACTTGCTGAATTCACATTTAAATCACATCCACATGTCCTCACTTTTTAAAATACAGCTGTATTTCCAGCTTCACCAATTCCAAGTTAGAAAAATGACTACATATCAATCTCAATGCCTCCTTTTATGTTCATGCTTGACAGAAAGTACACACATTTAGAATCTGTGTTGACTAGGAAAAGTTTCAATTGGAAAGGCACATTTTATGGTGACTTTCCACTGGCAGACGGAGATGATGGCACTCTCAGATTCTCTTCTCAGGCAGATCTGGGCTTGAATTCAGACTCAGAGTGCAGGAATCATGTGCTATTGAGGAATTGACTCCTACTCTGGTCTATAATCATGCCAACTTTAAAAGACGGTGGTGAAGATGAAATGAGTAATACATATATAGGGACTGACAACAACTTATGTTTCATGCAGTACATTAAACATCATAAATGGTTTAACTTATCTAACCCTCCCAACAGCCTTGGTAGATTAGTGCTATTATCACCTCTACTCTCAAAACAACTGAGGCACAGATGACTGACTGAGACATAGAAAGTTCTAAAGTTTGTATTAATTTTATTGACAAATATGGATTATATATTTAGAGAGAGTAAAAATATGCTAATACTATGAGTCTACATGTATTCTGGAGCAGATTGAACACTTTACATGGTCTTCTAAATTGATCCTTACTTCATCCCACTGCAATATTGCTGTTACAATATTTACAGTTTGCAGATAAGAAAATTGAGGTTTTATAAAGTTATATGCCTGAGATACCAGAGCTAGAAAGCAAAAAAAAAGCCAACATAAAAACTTTGCTGTATCATCTCAAAGACTGTGTCAGTAACTTGGGTATCCATCCATCCATCCATCCATCCATCCATCCATCCATCCATCCATCCATCCATCCATCCATCCATCCATCCATCCATCCATCATCTATCTATCTATCTATCTATCTATCTATCTATCTATCTATCTATCTATCTATCTATCTATCTATCTATCTATCTATCTATCTATCTATCTATCTATCTATCATCTATCTATCATCTATCTCACCCACCTATCTATCATTTGTTCAAGATCTACTTCTGCTAGATAGTAAACTTGATTGCAAATGTAATCTTGCCTTATTTTATGCTGTTTCTCTGGCTCCATCACCATGCCTGGCAGAAAGTGTATCCTTTTTTTGTCTCTACACCATCCCTTAAATTCCCTTGTCCCTTTCCCACTTCCCTCCCTCTTTACCTTAGAGTTCTCAGGATGTTTATTAATATTCACTAGTTTTGGATTATCAAGTTGTTTTTCAATTTTCAAGTTGTCTGCTATGTGAATGTTCAGTATTTGATTTTTGTCACTTTTTTGTTCTTGAAAATGGATGCACCTCCTCCTTTGTTATGCCTCTATAGTACTCTATGGTTTGTCTATACCACATATTCTTCATCAAATCATCTGTTGGTAGGCAATTAGGTTGCTTCCATGTTATAGCTTACATGAATAAAGCTGCTATGAACATACAGGTTTTATTTTGTTGATGAAGGTTTCATATTCTATAGAAAAATGCCTAAATAGGATTTCTGAATCATATGGTACTTAGTTTTTAGTAGTAAATACAAATCACTTTCCATAGTGAATTTTCCAGTTTATATTCTCCCAATAGTGTATTAGGGTACTTTTCTCTCCACATGTTCTCCAACATTTGCTGTTGGGGATATTTTTAATATGTGCCAATCTCTCAAATGTGAGATGTTATCTCATTAGAGTTTTAATCTACCTCTCTCATAAGTGATGATGAACATTTTTCAGATCTCTTACAACTTTCTGGATATTCTCCTTGGCATGTTCATACATATGAACATTGTATGTTCATATCTGCTGCCCATTTATTAGTTTATTTTTCTCTTGAATTGTATGAGTTATTTTATATATAGTGAAAAGCAATTCCTTATCAGCTATATATATTATAATTATTTGCTTCCATTTAAGAGGTTGTCTATTTAATTGGTTTGTATTTTCTTTTCCTGTATAGAAGCTTTTTAACTTAAGGTGATCCCAAATGGTTATTTTTAATTCTTTTGCATAGATGTTGAGCTTGGATAACTGTCTATTAACTCTATTAGTTTACCTAGAATCTGAGTTTTATAATAAGTAAATGAAAATGTCTTTGGCAAAGAGGTAGAATAAGGAGGAAAAGGATAACAGATGATTTTAATTCAACTTAGTATATACATGTTATACTTCTAATAACACTAAGACAAATATTTAGAAAATAGAAAATAATAAGGTATTTAACTTATTCCAAGAAACTGTGATTTGTAATATGGATCATTATTTATTTCAGTTAAGGAGTATTGAAGATGGGGAGATATAGTAGGAGACCTTGCTTTAAACTAAGACAAGGACTATATACTTGATATAAAAGTAAACAAGAAATAAACAAATTATAAGACTAAGAAGAAAAGGCCAGTGGACACTACATGTCTCAATTTCACCATTGGTGAGGTGTGGAATGTGGAAGCAGGCAGAGAGATGGAGCTTCAGATAAGAGGAACACCTCCTATCTCTCTAACCCCCTCTGGCATACTAGAGGGTGGTCGATAGCCACTCTCTCACCTGTAACACAGTCTCCTAACCTCTTTGGAATGTCCCAAGAGACATATGACCTATTAGTACATGACTGTTGCCCCCAAAGGCAAATTCTCCTGTAATTGTGCTTCCCTGCATCCTCCCTGCTGCATGTCACCTAAGCTTTACTACTTTCTCATTACATCATTGTTTCATTTCCTTGCTGGAGTTTCTAAGGGGTTTCTTAGCTTCATTATAGTTGGACCTGGACATCTTTCCCAGGACTCCTGTTCTGTGAGTTAGCCTCACAGGTTGCTATCAATCTCTTCTGTCTCATTTCTTCATTTCACATGTGATCCCAACAGTGAAGGACGGAAAATCAATCTCACCTGAAAATTTAAATCGTATATTCACTCATCTTTGTGGTCTGAATATACATTATATGTTTAATCTAAAATAATTTTATCTTGTCAGTTTCTGACAAAAGTGAAGTCAAATACTCTCTATAAGAGTTTACCGAAATTCAAGTGTAGGCTGATTGAATTGCCATTGATTGTAAAATGCATTCTGCTTTTAGAGGTGTTAAAATGTAAAAAAAAAAAATGCATTTTAGACTAGAAGAAAGAGAAAATATATGTATATATATGTATGCATATGTGTATCTCTCTCTCTCTCTATATATATATATATAGAGAGAGAGAGACTATAGTTATTGGCTAAAAATAGAATTGAAACATCTTATCTCATTTTGATAAAAAACACAAGTTATATAAAATTACAAATGATTCTTTCAGATGTTTTGGCAAATAAGAATTCAGAATTGGTCAGCTTCTAGTAAGTACAGCAAGGCAGTGAGTCTTCATGGTAGGCAAGACTCACTCTTTTGAGGAACGTAGTATCTCAGTTGGATTTGGATGGGAAGTAGAGGAATAGAGATTTATGAAATAAGGTGTGGAAAACAATAAATTACAATCTTTTAGATGGAAGAAAGTAGATCACTGGAGTTGGAATGAAGATCTCCTACTGAGCAGGAAACTTTAGAAAATTCTTCTGACAAGATATTATAGAAGACATTTAAACAAATGTTAAGGTAAGGAATCAGGAATTGAAATGTCATTTGTTCTTTTATGCCTTAGTTATCTAGTCAATCAATTGCCCAATCAGCAAGCATTAAGCAGCTGCTGCATGCTGTGTGCTATAGCTGAAGTTAAGTAAATGAGAAATTGTGGAGTGCTTCATTCTGTAAGTTACTTATTTTCTGGCACAGTTGAGTAAACAACTGATGAAATTTATTGAGTAACCATTATTTACCAGGTACTACATAGGTAATTTAGGTTACATATTACATTTTAATGGTAAAAGTAAAGTGTGTTTATTTTGGAGATAAAACCATAGATTCAAGTATGATTTTTCTTCACTTCTTTTCAACATATAATTTAAAATAGGTTCAACTACTATGATATATTCTTGAATACACAAATTTTGTAAAGCCAACATTATGAAATAGTGAAAATCCTGAAGAAAGATTTGGCAACTTCTTTCAAAAAATAACTTAGAAACTGGTTGTAGTTGGTATTTAAAAAAGATTCAGTGAGAAATGACACACTCGGTCAATTAATATATTCAACTTTACATAGCCTAGGGGGTAGAGTATGGCTAGTGTTATTTTGGAAACTTTACTGAATCATGACAAAGCAATTATCTAACTATTCTTTATAGCAAACTATTAGTTTGTATTAAATTACAACCATACATTAAAGGATGGTGAGAATACTTCTACTCTCAGTTCAGGGAAAGCTGTGGGGTAGATTCTAAATCTCTCTCAGTAACATTCAAAAAAGAAATGTTCCTTCCATAGTGACTAATGGCACCAGAAATTTCAGCTCTCAACTCTCTCTGAGATTGTCCTTCTTTGATAAAAACCATCTCAGCTAAGATCATGACCCCTTCCCAGGGCCAAGTGACATTCAGTGTCCAGTCTGTGAAAATGGTAAAGATGTGTCATCCTTGCTCCTACACAGAAAAACCCTGAAGGGTAATTTTCATCTTCTCTGTAAGACAGCTAAGTGTTTAATTCCCTCCTGGCAGACAAAATAATGCTCCCTGCTTTCGCCTACCAAGGGAAAAATAAATATATCCATATCCCAAAGCACTGAACCTATGAATATATTAAATTGGATGGGAAAGGGGAACCTTTAAAATTTTTAATTTAATTTTTAATACTGCATATGGGATTAAGTTTGCTATATGATTATATAGATTATTAAAAGTGGAAGAGAGAAAATGAAGAAGTGATTAGAATGATGCACTATGAGAAGACCTGAAGATGGTGGAAGGAGGTAGGAAATAGAAATTTGGGTGTTCTTTACAAGGTGGGAAAACTTTCAGAGGAAAGTCATTCTGGAAGGCATCATTGTTTAAGTCCAAGCAACTGCAATATAATACACTAGCTTTGTTTTGTGTCACAAAATTTGTGGTAATTTTTTAAGGCAGCAATACAAGGTGTGTTTACATATAATGTATTGAAGAATACAAAATGGTAGAGCAAAAGACATAGGTAATCCAGTGTTAATCACAGCATTAGTCACATTAACTAAGAGCTCACCACTGACAATGAGTGGATAACAAAAATGTGGTGTATATATATATATACACAATGGAATACTACTCAGTTATGAACACAATAAAATCTTGCTATTTGCAACAACGTAGATGAATTTAGAGAGATTTTTACTTAGTGACATGTGACAAGAAAGACAAGTACTGTATAATTTCACTCATATGTGGTATACAGAAAAAACAAGCAGAACTAAATTAAATAAAACAACTTTTAAACTAAAAAAAAGAACAAAAACTAACATAATCTCCTTTTGATCAATTCTCTTTCCTTCCCTCCCTCAAGAGTGTTGATTTTAAAAAACTGTATACAATCAACTGCCTGTAGTAAATTTGAATCTCAGTCTTGTTGCTATGGGATGGGACTTATGACACTAACAAATATTTGACTCTTGTAATTTTTATAATTGAAATTCAGACTTCCTGTTCATGTAATTATTGTAGGTTGTTGGGACTACTAGCTCAGCTCAAAGTCACAAGATCATGCAATTTCATTTGCAAATTTTCTTGGATAGACAAGGTCAACCTGAGAGGACTGTAGTCAAAAATGTGAGTGGACAGTGGACCGAGGTATATAGTCACTGAGTCCACTAAATCAGAGGCTCAGTTCAGTCCTGCCAGGGATGCATAGGCAGGCACCATGGGCCATGTCAGCTAGGAGATGTACTGGGTTTCAAAAGCAGGTATTAGGAACCCAGTGCAAAATACTGGTGTAGAGGAAGATTAGGAACTTAAGGTTCTATTCCATGAGTTTCTTTTCTAAACATACAGAGACTGACATAAAAGAGGTAATTTTAAATATAAATTTGTGTTTTAATGTTAATAAATTTTAGCTTCTTATTTCCGGAATCATGTAGAACTCTGAGGAAGATTTCCAAGCAATTGAGGAGGTCTACAAAGTAGCTGAAAAAAGTATATTCTATTTGTGAGTGCTTTAACACAAATAAAGCTATTACAGAGGCAAAAGGGAAAAAAAAGTCAAACAAATTGTCTCCTTTCTAATTTAAAAACAAAGCCGAAATAACAGGGTCCAGATGTATGTTTAAATGTAACTAAGGAAAAACAAAATGTGCTCCACATTATCACCTGTCAACTCAACTCATGGTGCACAGTGGAAATGGAATAAAAACCACCATTAGTGTCACTGCATCTGCACTGTGAGACCTGTGAGACATAGAAAATGCATTAGGCACAAAACATGTTCATTTGAGCACTTTTCTTAAGATGTCATGAGGGTTTCTTTTTCATATTAGTGTTTTAGGCTCATAGCCTCTAGAGGTTTATTGAACAGCGTCAGCCAGTACCAAATAGGCTATGGTAAAGACCTAGCTAACTTCGTCTATATTGGGAATTGATTTCAAATTCCAAATTACGCCAGAGAGAAAAGGAGGCTATGATGCTGACTCAAAGGTGTCCTGTAAAAGGATTTATAACATGCACTGACTTCCTTCTCCATTTTCTCCAATGATAGCATTTTCATTCTGCACTGTTCCACATTTACAATAGGCATGGCCACTATTTAATGGTCTGACTCACCTTATTACAAGGGACTGAAGTGAAATGATTTTATTCTTTTAACATAATTTAATTTTTGGTACCACTTTCCATAACAAATGTTTATTGAGTAAAAGAAAATCACCTAAGAGGAACAGCAGTTTGAGTAGAAAATATTCAACATAAATGCTAAAGTCTTGATTGGCCTGATGGAATTAATGAGTTGGAAGTGATATGTTCCCTCTAGGTCATAGAAATTGTTAGTGGAACCAGAGATGTTGCCCCAAGTCCTATATGAACAAGTGAACTAAGTCATGGAGTGGAGAATCCTGTCCAAACTATTTGTCCCACCACACTAACTATAGGTGCCATGCTAGATTAAAAAAAAAAATGTTAGATCCTGACTGATGATTATATCACAATTTGAGGGGAAGGCTAAGAACCCTTATGTGCAGCTAGAGTGTAACCTGTTTGCAAATATCAGAGTGTAATCCAACCCAAAACAATGTATTGTGATGCATTTCTTAGCCTCACTTGGTTGGTGAACCTACACTTTAAACATCTAGCCTCCTTGGAGGAGCCAGCTATATTTACCTTGCCCCACTAGTTTCCTCATGTATGAGTCTCCAACAGAGTTTTGCCTGGTTCAGCTATATCTGGTGACTCTGGTAAATACTTTTACTTGAGAGGAAAAGATACAGTAACACATCCATGGACAATTTCCTACCAAGCCATTGTCACCTCTATCCCAACAATATACATTGTCTGGTGGTCCTGAGGGTGAAGGGAGAAGGTAACAGCTCTTGTCATGGTTGTCTCCTTTCCTGCCCAGTGATGTTTTTGGATCCATGACCTCCAATTTTAGTAGCAGAGATGTTACTGGCATCTAGACTATTATTCCTTAGAATGGTCTAAACATGGCTATCTTCACATTCTTCTTCCTTGTATCTTCACAAATCAAGCTACAATGATTTTGGGTGCTTTTTAAAAATATTTTTTCCTTAATACAAAAAAGTGCATATGTTTTCACTAAAGGAGTCTTAGAAAAAATGTTAGCAATCAAAACATTGACATCTTAGTTGTCTTAATAATGATAGGTGAACACAAAGGCCCATCTTAATATACCCTACTGGCTGATATATGTTGAAACACATTGATGTTAGAATTATAATAACTTGGTGCTGAATCCCATCTCTATCACTAATTAGATGTTTGATTTTAAGGCAGTTGCATGACATCTTTGAGTTTACATGTCACTCACACTAAAAGGAGAATCATAATATTTGCTTCCTTTATGCTTAAATAAGATCATGATGCCTAGAGCTGTGTAAGCTGTGAGCACTAACTCAATTAGTTATATGCTCCTTAATAAATTAGGCATAAAATGTTAGTAATAAAATCTGTTTACATGGTATATATGAGTGAAAATAAGATTCTGTCCATTAGGTTAGCATTGCTACCTAATGAGCTGAGGTTTTCAGATATATTTAATGGAGACAAGTTTCCTGTCTAAAAGTTTTGATTGGAAACATTTGTTTCTGGAAAGAATGAACCATCCAGATAGACAATATTGGTAAGCCACAAAGAACAGATAGGGAGTCACTGAGGAGGATGTGAACATTTTCACTCAAGCCTTGTTTAAAAAAACAAGGCAACTGGATCTGAGTGTGTGGTAAGGCAATATGGGAATGTGACTTTAGTTGCCAAGGCTGCTAAATATCTAAATCATAAAACAAACACCCCATTCTAATTCCATATGCACACAGCAGAGTTTGGCTCTCCTTGTAGCTTCCTTACAGAGGGAAGTATTACTCAGAGAATCCAAGTGTTTAGCAGTTGTAGTCAATAAACTTTTAATGTTTTTTGTTCAAATAAACTGAATTTCTGAGGAAAGCATATGTGACATGAGCTCAGTGAGCATGCATCCCTGGATTAGAATCTATTGTTTGAATTGTGTTGGAGCACACACAAGTCAAAAATCTGAGTCTGTAAGAGAAAACTTAGAACAAATTCAATGCCAGTTGATCTCTCCAAATAATGCCCAGTCTTGAGATTATAACTTGTTCAACTCAACATTTTATATCTCTGAGTGAAGGAAGATAGATATTTTTTTATAAATCAAGTTTTATTAAAATAAATTAGAAATTTTAGAATGTACAAGTACTATACTACTATCAAGTGGAAAAGAGAAGCGAAAGAGAAGGGAATTATAACAGTGGGTATTAAAATTTAACTACTATGCTAAAGTAACCTCATTGATTTGTTCTCCTTTTCTGTTGACAAAACATAAAGTCAATTTGTTCTGTATTTCAGACTGTGCAAAACAGGACATTCCCTTTCCAAAAATACCTTCAAGTATCCCAACCACACATGTGTCTTAGCGGGATGATAAAAAGGTAGAGAAAGGTTTCAGCTGAGTGTTTGATGGCTCTGTATATGTTGAACTTGATAATTAAATTTAAATAAAACATCCTGCAAATGTTAAAAATAGTTAAGTTTTTGTCACACTGAGAATCTGCCAGTCTACTCAAAGTATACTATCATTGGTTATTGTTACAATTCTTGTTTACAAAGTGATAAATGTTGAGGATAAATTTTACATGCAACTTGTATTTTCTTATAATAGTATTATTATATTTTCTTATAATAGTAAATTAATGGATGATGATGGTTATTTGCTGGTGATCTGTGAAGTATGCTGGGGTTCCTCCTCTTCCTTCCCAGCATATTCCAGTTTTCCTTGGGAATTTATGTGTTTCTGGGGAAGCTGTAGTCAACTATCACTGCTGTGTAGGGAGAAGTGATGTAGAATTAGCTAAGCAGTGTATCTCTTTACATTGGCTACACTGATTGATTCAGAGGAGTTCATGTGACTTAATTAAATTAAGCTGGAATGAATCTCCAAACTTTTGCTCAAATGAGATATGATTCAAGTAATTTACATTATAGATATGAGGTCTGAATCTATTACAATCTCTTAGTAGCACCTCCCAAATGAAAGGAAGAATCAAAAAAATTAAAGAGACGAAGGACAAAACCCAGTGACCTAATCATAAAACTCATATTTTCTCTACAGATGGACTTATTTATCTAAAAATCACAGATATATGAACAAATATGTTTGTTATCTAAGTGATGAGATATTTTTATTTTACTAAAAATAAGGTTATTTTCTACTACAGAAAGATACTGTACACTGTACTTAGAAGTACTTTACTATGAATAGGAATTTGTTTTCCTCAAATTTAATACTTAATATTTTAATAAAAATATTCAGAGGTGAATAGAAATTTCTAAACCTACATTATTTTCAGTGTTATAATTTCACTGAAATTGTTGTTTCTAAAGAAGATTATTAGCACAGTCTAAACAATCTTCATTGTCATAAGTGTTTATTTACTTGTACCATCAAGTCAATATAATCTTGGCAATAAGATTTTTGCTTCACACAATTTAATCTTATAGCTCTGTGAAGAGCATCTGAAACAACAATGCTGCTGTGTACAAATACATTTAAGAGACAGTTACATTGTAAGTGCTCAAAAAAACAAAAACAACAACAAAAAACCAAAACACAAAAACAGTTCACTCTTTGAAATGCAATAGTAGGAAAAGCCTTGAAATCTTAAGTCTGGGAGTTAGGTTCTATGACTTATAGAAACAGGATAATGGAATAGAACTGAGAGCTTAGAAATAAACCCACATTTATATGAACAGTTTACAATAGATTCTAATGTATACATAGAGAAAGGAGCAGTTCTTCAGCAAATGGTGCTGGGAAAACTAGACAGCCATGTGCAAAATAATGATATTAGACCTGTATCTCATACCATATACAAAAATTAATTAAAATGGACAAAAGACTTGGATATAATATCTGAAACAAAATATCGAAAAGTAAACATAGGCAAAACACTCCATGACATTTGCTTCAGTGATGTTTCTGGGGATTTGACTCCCAACAAAGGGAGAAAAAGCAAAAGTAATCAAAAGGGACATCAAATTTAGAAGCTGCACTGTGGGAGAAGATATCAACAAAATGAAAAACTACCTTACCAAATGGGAAAAGATGTTTGTACATCATGCATCTGACAAGAGACTGGTGTCCAATATCAACAAAGAACTCACATAACTAAATGAAAGGAGAAACAACCTAATCTAAAAATGGGCATAAGAGTCATATAGGTAATTCCCATGGAAAAAGTACCCATTATTTTAATAATCATGGAACTACAAATCAAAACCACAATAAGAAGTAACTTCACACCTGTTAGAATGTCACATATCAAAAGAGACCCAGAAACAGCATGTTGGTGAGAGGGTGGTGAAAAGGAATACTAATACACTGTTGGTGAGAATGTAGATTGGTCTGGTTCCTATGGAAAACAATATGAGATTTTTGTCAAAATATTAAATACAGATTGACTATGAGAAGCAGCATTACACTTCCAGTTATCTACTGGAAGAACACAAAAACACCAATTCAAACGGAGACATGTATTCCTATGTTCATTGCAGTAATATTTACAATGACTAAGTTATGGAAACAGCAGAAAGTGACCAATAACACATGAATTAGAATTAGGAAGAAGTGGTACATATATACAATGGGATACTACTCACTTATAAAAAAATATGAAATGTTGTCATTTGTAACAACTTGGGTAGAACTGGAGAGGTTTAAACTATGTGATATAAATAAGGAGAAAAATATTAATTGGTTTCACCTATATGTGGAATATAGAGAAGGGAAACAAAGAAACAGAAGAAAACAATCCAAAACAAATCCTTAGGGTTTGACTGCAAAATTGAGGCTACCTGATGGCGAAGATGGGGGTATGATACAAAGTGTGGAGGTGGCAACAGGTGGCAGCTCATTGGTATGTTGGTGGTGGACTTTGTGTGGTGACATACTTTCAAAGTGTGAATGTATACACTGAACATGCACAATGTTATAAACCAATAGTACTTCAATTAAAAATGTAATTAATTAAAAAGATCTGTGCAAAGTACAAAGAACCACCTTCCTAAAAACAAACGGTTGATTTCTTGAATTCACTTTTAAGGAGCAAATAGTTGCTGTAGCCAGTTAACTCATGAAAGTTTCTAGCAAGAATATCACATTGAGCAAGAAAATAAGGTAGTGCATTTATTTCAAATCTTTGTCCTGTGGGTTTCTAGTAGGTAATGTGGTTGATTCTTTTCGTCTATAGAATCTGACACGATAAACCTGATTTTCAAGCACCTTGTCTTTGCTATATTGGATTATTTGAAACTAGATGAAGAAGAAAGTTCATTCTTAGACTAAAAGCCTGTGGACAAAAGCCTTGGGAGAAGCTTCAATTGTAGCTAAGCAACATGAAAGACATGGTATGATGAGGAAGGAGAAAAATGCATCATTGTTCTTTAACTACCAACCCATTTCCTTAGCACTCAGAAGAATACTCATGGAAGAACAATTGCACTTTCCCATAATGCAGCTCTTTGTAAATGAAATGCATTGTGCAATAGCTAAATACTCAGTGGGTTCTGACAGTTCTATCCATCACAATACAGCCTTCACCATGTCACTGCCTCAGAGAGATGTATACAGTGACAGTCATTCGAACAGTTAATAGGAGATGAGACCATGAATGGGAAGTCACTTAACCTCTTTGATGGAACTTTGCAATATGCATCTTTTTCTCTCTCCTTTCTTTTCCTGTCTGTGTACACAAGTCAGCAAGATTACACACTTTTCACAAGTTTGTGCAATAAAACTTATTTCCCTAACATAGAAACAAATACATTTTTAGAAAAGGCTATAATTATATTATATTTGATGCAGATTCTTTTATATTCTAAGCAAGATTAGACATTCAGGTTAGAAATGAAGTGTCAAGTCTCACTTTATCTTTTTAAGTTGCTATTTGGGAGCAGAGTCTGACCTTTGCAGAAAAGGTTGCATGTAAAATCAATTATAATATTTATTATAATTTTTAATGAAATTGTGCTAAAATAATTAATTACATTTGCTAGTTTACAATCAATGGGTAACCAACAGCCTATTTAATAAGGTAGAAGTTAGTATATCATGACCCTGTGGTATTTGCCATGCAGTATCCCACTTATAACTTATAAAACATCGTTAAGTGCATGAGTCCCTCACACACAGTCAGCACACACAGGAACTGAGATTTGAACCTTTTGAATGTCATCCTCTGTAGATAGAGCAGAAGGTGGCAGGAAGGAGCATCCTGAGAAGGTCATGGTGACTCATGGGAACAGAGAGAAAAATCCAAGTGAATCATCTTGAGCTGGCTTCGTAGGGGTCAGGAGTTGAAGGAGAGCTACTGTCCTCAATGTTAGCTTTAGACTGTGACCTTGGCATGGTCAAGCCAGTGTCAAGCGATTCCATATAGATAGGAATACTCTTTAAACAAATCAGATGCTGGGAGAAATGGAATAATAATAAATATTCTCATGGAGGAGAGATAGAGATAGCTGTCTTTACAGTGAGTTTGAACTCCTAATTTTCAGCTGTTTTTCAGGGTATCATCACTCTTTCTTCAGGATATTATTGAACAATCATTGCTTTCCTTGATTCTAAGTAAAAAGTATTTTCCTGTTAAATTTTGAAGGTAACTTCTGCTATCTTCTCTCTTCTACTGTGACTATTGAGGAGTTTGAAGAGATTCTAAAATTTGATCCTTTATAGTTGGCTTAATTCTCCTAAGTAATGAAACTGATTCAGTTTCCATATCTAAAATAGTAACAATATAAATGCCCCAAAACAGAGGACTGGATGAAAAAATTGTGGTATATATATACATGATGGAATATTACTCATCAGTTAAAAATGACAAATTGGACGACTTCATAACAACATGGATGCATTTAGAAGAAATCATATTAGCAGAAACAAGCCATAAAGAAAAAGGCAGAAACCAAATGGTTTCACTAATGTAAGGGATATAGTGAAAAAAAAAAAATAAAAGCCTTGAGGAAAGTCAAAACAAGCTAAGCACCAAAATGAAACACACAACTATGAACAGGAGGGAAAGGAGGGGAAGGGAGGGGAGGGAGGGGGGGGCAAACCCTTGAGATTACGAAGTTGTGAAATTTATATATAAATAAAAAATTAATTATAAAAAATAAATAAAAATTATTTGTGTCTGCAAAAAAATAAAATAAAATAAAATAGTAACAATAATACTACTTTTCCCCATGTGCTAAGCAGATTAATGTAATAGGATCATAATGTGCACATTGCTTGGGGAGGTCTGGCATGCAGGGATCATGACCACCCCCCAATCCATCACCCCCTACTCCACTGACCCCTCTGCCAAGTGGCAGTGTGATAACACAAAGTCATCCTATACAATCAACACAATCAAAAACAAGGAACACAACTTAGAACTCATTAACTGATAAAACAAACTTCTTTGACTGTGGTGCTCAGAAATAGTTTGCAAATAGGCTGACTGACTAAAAAAATGTAGTTTCAGAATTTGTCCTATCGTTTTTGAATGAGAAGTTTTTCTTACTCTACTAAAAATCCTTACTCACCCATGAGCTATAATGTTGGCTCAATGGGTGCCTGGCAGTGTCTCCCACTATACTGATGGCTCGTAAGTGAGAGGAGAGCTTTAGGATCACATGTCAGGCAAGCAAATATTGACTTCTCTTAAGAAAAAAATTAGTTATTCTTTTCATTGAAAACCAAAACTTCCATTATAGAGGTTATTTCACTTTAGAAAAAAAAAAAAAGAATGAGATGATGTTATGCTACCGTGAAAACTGTAATAAACTGTTCATTCTGTCTTCCACAAGGAAGACAGCTGTCTGTCATGGCTAATTAATGCTGAATATTGTGGGATTAGGGAAGTTGATCCAATATGAGATTTAAAAATCCTTACTCTTTTTTTATGCCTTAGCTCTTTCCCTTCAGCAATTTGGATGATAAAGAGGTATTTTAAAATGACACAGTAGCTTTTTATCATGCAAATATGAATGTGAAAAGTGAATGAAAATTAAACCACAAGTTATAATTTAAAGGAAAATATAAAAACCATCAAGTTTGTTCTAAAAGCCCCCGTTTCCCCAGAGGAAATTAACCATACAAATGCTTTCCCTTTTCCTTTTTAGAAAACAATTTATTTTTGCAGGTGCAGATGACAAATCAAAAAACCGCATTTGAATGAATTTTAATTTTAAATGTAAACATCTTATCATTTACCATAGATATTCTGTATATTTGAAGAAGAGTGTAAAAGCTTGATAAGATTTTGCAAGCGCAAAGCAGAAATAAGACATGAAATAAGAAACAATTTTTCATTTAAAGGAAATGTTTCAGTTGATCATCATCGTAACTTGCGTTTATGCCAATTTTCTATTATCTATACACATGGTTGTTAAATTTATTATAAAATATAGAATCAGGGTGATACCATATTTCCTTTTGACTAGGTCCATAAAGCAAAATAATGAGTAAAATTATGTCCAGACTCAGACTATACTTCTAATAGCTAATTAGAATCAATAACTGCCTACCACATGCCAATCTGTAAGGAAATCTCTCTGTCTATTTAATTGCCTCATGGATTGATACATGAGTTGAGGTTCACTGAATCATCTGTCAACTTCAAAGAACGTATAACTCTTTATGAAGGGTTGATCGATAAACAGAAAGACATGAATTCTTGCAGCTAATTGTAATAAAAGGTTGCCTGCCATCACTGTCGTAACAGAAGTAGAAATACTTTGTGATTATAGGGCTCAATATCTCTGCATTAATAAAAGCAAAGACACTGGGTGAAAGTATTAATTGACAACAGGTATATACTGATGAATCAGAACAAAATGATTACAAACACAAAGATCATTTTGGATGTTACTGCTCTATTCTAGGGCCAGATTAATGAGTGCCAGAATCTGCAACTATAACTTTCTTGAATAAAGAAGGATTGGAGAACTATTTTGAGAGAAAACAGATTAGAAAGTGACATATTTGTTACTATTCTGAGGAATAGGATTGAGATGAAGGAAAGAATCATAAAATCATAATCAACAAAGTTTTCTGTTAACACTGTCTTTGGTGAAAACTTCAACTTGAGTGACTTGAATAGGCTATTTCTTTCCAGGTTAGTCAGGTGTTTCAAACATATTTCATAAAGGTCCACTATACAGCTGGTACAGGATTATATCCTTGAGGGAGGTTCACATTATCGAATTGGGAATAAGTCATATTTTTTCATCTCATGGTGTGCATGAAATCTCCTAGGGTCTTCTATGTTCTAGTGATGATTTGGTGCCCAGTGAGAGGCAGCATCCTGAGGCAGCATCCTCAGCATTCACTGAGGTTCAGAGACAAAGGCTCAAAGATTCCAGCCAGCATTCACTGGTCATTTTTGCCTCTTCCTCTCGGTGCCAAGACATTGTTCTTTTTAGTCCTTCACAGGTAGATCTACTACTAGGGAAACATCTTCATAAAAGAGAGGCACCATGTTCTCTGTGCCATTTATATAAAGCCACCTTAACCTCGCTTCTTGGAACCAGGTGGTGTAGCTGAATGGACAAGTGAAGCTACATAACAAAGAAAGGGGGATTCCTTCTTGTTTCTGTGACCCAATTTGCATTCTGATACAGCTGGGAAGGAGACACAGAGAGACACATGGAGTAGAAACGTGGAGAGACATTTCGAAGAGATGTGGGTGAGAGACCTATGGGAAAGTCAACAACCCCAGTCTCTTGCTTTTTATTTGAATTTGCTTGTATGGTCTCAGCTTTCTGGAACCTGCTTCAGAACCTCTTTCCTATGGTTCCTGCCAACAGGTGACTGAGACATGTGGCAAGTTTTCTGGCCTCAGGTTGTACCTCAGGCATTGTGTGTATGGCTGGGTATTTGGTCATGAAGGAGTAAGTAATTTGGAGTGTTTTATTTGGAAACTCATATTTTCTTCTCTTCCTTGTCTATGCACACTATTTCTATTAAAATTCTTCCACATCAAGTCTCCTTCTTGCACATGCATGGCTTTAGAGCTTGCAAGTTTGGCGACTCCCTAGGATCTTGGTCATAGACTATTAGGCTTAGCATTTAATGGCTAAAGAAAAAGAACAAAGAGGTGGTGACAATCATCCCAGTACTGCCAGTGGTGGTCCTCGGAACCCTCTCTTTCGGAGGCCACATGGTCTCTATAATTAAATCTAGTGGACACTACTCTGTCTCTCTCTGAAGAACCCAGGACTGACAAAAACGGCAAGATGACAGAAAAAATCACCAACTTAAGCAAGAAAAGGGCATTCATAAATTCACAAAATTTAAGTCTCAGCCTTCTAACTCTTCACCAGTTGTTGTAGTGAGAGTGCTCGCATGGAGTCCCTTTGGCCACAGTCAGGCCTAAACTCAGGGCAGCAGCATGTTGATAGTTTGCTTCTCAGTCACTATTAAGCCCAGAATCTGGTGGTGTTCACGCAAAACCAAACAAAAGAGCCAAGGGGAAGAGAGTCCTGGTTCCCATAGAAAACTCAGGTATACTACCAGAAGAAGAGGGATTCCATCCAAATATGGCATTCATTTTATTTGACTTAGACATTCTCTTCCTTTGCCATCTTTGATATCAACCTTCTGATTAGTCTTTGATATTCAGTCTTCCTCACAGGAAGACCCACTTTCAGTGTGCACTTCCAGAATATATTCTGGATTTACAAATTGTTCTCAGTTGTCCAGCCTCTTGTCTTGATTCCTAGCTATAGAGTCTCTAATGGGACCCAAATCTTGACATCCTTTGTAAGATTCCAGCCCCACTACCATCTGTCTCAAAATTTCTCCCAACATGTGTTCTGACAAATTCCCCACTTTATTCACTTTTCAGGGAGGTCTAGTTTGGACACTCAGGGAAAGCAGATCCACAGTGAAATTTGTTTCCTCAGTGTCTGTTTGGCATGGCTGGCGATGATGACCAAGACATGCAGAAAAGTTAGTATCTGGGAAGTTGAGTAATTGAGAAACAGGAAATAAGAAGGAACTAGAAGAAAAACCATGTACCATTACCTGTTGACAGAATACTTGAAAGAAGATGTTTAAAAAGGATCTTTCTTTTTTATGTTTATTTTTAAAAATTTTTAAATTTTGTGTGTGTGAGTGTGTGTGTTTTACATTACTGTGTACCCAGGGTTTTTCCCATTTCCTTAACACCTGTTAACTATCCTATTTTTTTGTGCCCTCTGCCTCCCCTGCTTTCTTTCCCTTCCTCCTCTCTTGCTCTATCATTCAGTTGTGTTGGTTGTTTTTTTCTTATTCATTGTTTGTTTTTCCCTATATCCTTTATATAAGTGAGACAATCCTGTATCTCTCTTTTTCTTTCTGGCTTATTTCTGCTAATATGAATCCTTCTAGCTCTATCCATGTTGCTGCAAATAACACGTTTATCCTCCTTAATTGATGCATAGTATTCCATCATGTACATATACTACATTTTTTTCAGCCATTCATCAGTTTTGGGGCATTTGGGTTGTTTCCATATCTTGGCAATTGTAAATAGAGCTGCAATAAACATGCACATACAGGTGTCCTTTTAATTAGTGTTTTCATGTCCTCTGGGTAGATTTCTCCATCCCACCCCCCAAAAATGATGCGTAAAGCAGGAGCCAAAGAGTGAGTTCAAAGGAGAAACAAGAAATAAAACCTATATTTTGAAAATGTAACTAACTACATTAAATGTGCAAAAGTCTTCAAGATTTGTAGAAACTGGTTTCCAAATGACATAACTCATCGATGGTCATGGGAGGCAATATTGCAGTTGATTACATTTATGATCAGCTGACTAACCAGGTAATCTACTGCACGTATCTAAAAGAGGTAGTTACAAACATATGTAAAAATTATTTTCAAACATTAGAAGTGATGACAATTCCCCAGTTTACTTGTTCATTTGTATATCTCATTTATTTTTATTCTCAATTGTTACATTCTGTAGAGTATGTCAAAGAACTGAACTTAAATTTCTCTAGTGTAAAACCTTTCAGAGATTTCTGTTTATGTCTTATCTCCTTTACTCCCATTTAAAAATGGAATTTCAGGTTCATCAGGTTCATATATCATTCAAAAATTATTAAATACACAGTGTACAAAAAATCCAGGACTATAAAGAAATTCAATAAAAAACAAACTAACAAAAAAACAAAAGGTCTCTCTGGAGATGGTTGACTGAACACCCAGCTGTTTTCTTTTGAGGTACTGACCAAATAGCAAATACACCACTGTGTTATTTACTTTCTTGTCTTTTCTACTTTGTTCCTAGTTTTCTAAGAACAAATTTTTCTTATTTTTATAGCCTGTTTAGGTACCCACCAACTCTTCCAATAAAATTTCATCATGTGCCTTGACTTTGTTTTTTATGGAACCTAGGCTGAGACACAGAACTCTCTGTTAACTCAGAATTTCTCTTAAGTCATTTACCTCCTCACAACACAGAATCTTCAGGAGAGATATGACTTACATTTAAGATTTCTATAACATATATATGATGTTATATATATAACTATCATATTATATATCATATTTTATAAATATAAACCTTTATAATAGATTTTATATACAATATATGATTATTATATCAACATTATATGTAGTATATTTTATAATATATACAGCATAATTTATTTTTGAAAAGATGGAGAGGATCTAATTTCTTGGATATCTTTGTTTGAAAGTGTGAAAGGCATCTCCAATTCAACGTGTCCTAAAATTTATCCATGTGTCAAATTTAAATTGCTTTTTCCTTGATGTTTCCTTTCTTAATGGCTGACATTACTCAATGGCTTAAATCAGTAACTTGGAATCACTTTAACACTTCCCATTTTTCCCCTTTAGTCTCTTCAGGCTTTGACGCATTTATCTATACATCAACCTTATGCGTATTATTCCCTCTCTACTGCCATAACCTTTCCAAGCCATCCTCCTACATCTATTATACTCCTCTAAATCACTTTTTACAGAGTGAAACACATACCCTAATGACTATATATTTTCATCCTTTATGTGAATAGAACTTATTATGAAGTCTGAATTTTATGTCCTCTTTTCCACTTATATTTTTAATTTCATTTCAATCTTTCTATAATTTAGAGGATCTGGGCTATAGCCCTATTGATTTTATATTTGATTTGATTTTATATTTCTTTGGAGTTCCATGATCTTTCTTGCTTCTGATTCTTCACAAAACTACTTTCTTGCTTAAACAGTCCTTTCTCTCCTCTCCACCCTGCAAAATTCGGCTGATTTTTCTGGTCTCAGTGTAGATAGTCTTTCTATCAGGAAGCCCTCCTGGATTTCCACCCTTTCCCTAGTTCAGGTTCCTGCTATGGCTCTGTCCTCATTGTATGAGAGTTCTTAATTAAAGTTTAATTATTTTTTCTAATTAGAGATTTTCTAACTTTCTAAAAGTTTAATTGTTCTTTTTTCTATAAATAGGTGGAATCTCTGTTTTCCTGAGGGAAATATGATTGGCATAAAAATATCTAATGTATGAACACATTTGTAAATGTTTTTTTCCTTCCCATACTTTTCAAGTCTAGAACATCCAATTTTCTTTCCCAATTCAGAAAACTAATTTGCATTATCTTGGCTTTGCAGATTCTTTCAACAGCTTTCCTTACAGAATTATATGAGCTAGTTATATAATGACTGTCATGCCATTAAGCTTCTAGCTAGATTATATCATCAACTACTAAAAAATATTACCACAAAGATGTGAATGGAATCATTATCATGCATTTCAAAGTTTATTAGCTTTCAGTTTTACATTCTGCTTTTACTGAAATATAGAGCTTAAACTTACACTCTTTAAGAATTGATTTCACTACAAGTAAATAAATGAAACATTCATCTTTATTGCCTACCAGGGCCTGTCAATTATACACTGAGAGAATGGGAGACAAGTCATATTTTTGTTTATTTTATATGCAGATATTTTTACCCTTGTCTTTCTCTTGGACTTTTTAATTTATGATTAGCTTAGCTAACTTAATGTTCCCTTAGGAGGTTTTCTTTTAATCTTCTTCTAATTTCTAATTGTGATCAAATACATGTAGCATACAAATTAACATAATTACATTTTAAGTTACAGTTCAACACTGCTGTACACCTCACCCAACCTCTAGAATCTCTTTCATCTAAACTAAACTAAAACTTGAAACCCATTAAACAACAACTCATCTTTTCTTCCTACCTTATTCCATGGCGGGAAATAAGTTCGACTATTCAGTGTACTTATACAAGTGAAATAGAGTGTTTGTACTTGTGATTCACTTACTTTACTTAGCATAATATATCCTCACTGCATCTATAATACATAATATATCCTCACTGTATCTAAAATACTGGCATGTGCCAGTATTTCTGTATTTTTAAGGTGGTTAAATATTCCAGTTTAATAAGTATATATAGCACATTTTGTAATTCATCAACAGACATTTGTATTGTTTCTGTACCTGAGTGGAGATATACATGTATCTCTTCATGATGCTGTTTTCAATTCTTTTGTTTATTTGTCCAAATTAATAATTATGAATTAATAAATCATGTAGTAATCCTGTTCTCAGTTTTTGAAGGTACACTATACTCTTTTCTATAGCAGCTGCACCACTTAAAGTCCCACAAGGGCTCTCATTTCTCTAAATGCTATAACTGTAATGTCTTTGTGACTTGACTCCAATAGTGAGGGAAGTGAAAACAAAAATAAACAAATGGGACTATATTTAACTAAAAGGCTACTGTGAAAATTAACAAAAATGCAAAGACATCTTAATAACTGGGAGAAATGTTTTCCTTTCATAGGTCCAGAAAGTGATTAATATCCAATATCCACAAATAACTAATACAACTCAAGAACATTAAAACAGAGAACTCACTAATAAAATAGGCAGAGAAACTCTAAACTTCCAAAGAAGATTGCATATGACCAATGGAAATGAAAAATGTTCAACAACTTTCATCATCAGAAAAGTAAAATCAAAGGCACAATAAGATATCAACTCACACCACTGAGAATAGCCATAATCAAAAAGAGTAAAAAAAAGCAAGTGGTGGCAAAGATATGGTAAAAATGGAAGTCTTTTACACAATCAATGGGAATTAAAACTAGTTTAGCTCCAATGGAAAACAGTATAGAGATTTTTCAAAATGTAAAAAATAGACCCACCTGAAGATCCAGCAATCTCACTCATTAGCTGAAAGATTCCAAAATACAAATTCAAAGGGGTAATTGCACTTCTATATTCTTTGCAGCATAATTTACAATAACCAAGTTATGGACATAGCCTAAGTGTCCCAAAACAGATGAGTGGATTCAGAAGATATGATTTGTAAGCACAATAGGATACTCAAGCATTTAAAAAAAAAATCGCCATTTGTGACAAAATGGATAGGACTGGAGGGGGCTTATGCTAAGTAAATTAAGTCACAACAGGAAAGAAAAATACCAGATGATTTCACCCACATGTGGAATATAGAGAAACAAAACAAAGGAACAGAAAACTAAACAAAACAAACCATAGAAATCTGTGACTATAGAACTGAAGCTACCAGAGGGGAAAATTCTGGAAGGTGTGATGCATTAAAGTGATTAGATATTTAAAATATTTCAAATAAAAATTCTTGCTTAAAATAATCTACCAGATTGTTTTTAGAAATATTAACAACTCTATTTCATACTAAGAATAATTCCCCTTAAATATACAGTAAGTTAACATAGATAGTTAACCTATAGATTCCTAGAAACTACTGGTTTTTTATTTGGATTTCCTAGAAAAAGTCACAAATTTTCTGGTTTCATCTACACTAAAATTTCTATTTCACCTTTGAGATGGCAAAATTAAGAGTAACTAGAGAATGAAACTCAATTATGAATGAAACAGAAGGTCTGTAAACAAAGGTTTGAACTGTCAAAGAAAGAAATGATCTATTTAACCAAGAACAAAAAGAATGAAAAATGTTAACTCCAAAGAGTCTAATTGAGCAAATGATTTTTTCTTTTTAAATTCACAATAGTGCCTCAGTTTGGTATGGATAAAGCGTGGTAGGCTCATGGAAATCAAAATACAATAGTGAAACAATTATAAATTAACCACTTAGGAAATAAAATAATCATATTTTAATAATGTCAAAAAATTATCTTTGATTTACTTCTCTCTACATGTTTAATAACACAATTTCCTCTTGAATTTAGGATATTTGGTAGTAAATAAAAGTGCACTTGGGGGAACAGAGAACCCAAATTAGTTGTTCAAAGCTTTTGCTCATATGCTAATTTCTTGGGGGGTAAATGTTAAGATGTCTTAGATATTTGACCAAAACCGTGTACACCAACAGTAAATATAAGTCCACATAAATTAATACATCCAATGAGAATTGAAATTTAATTTTTCCCAGTAATTGTGAGATTCACTAACTTTAGAATGAAACATTTATGAATGAGTATCCTACTTTGTTATCCACTATCAAAAATTAATATTCATTGGGTGAATGTGTGGGCATGGCACACGGGGTCTCTGGGTCCCAGAGCCCCATGACTGGCCATGGTGGTTGCCACCCCACCCCATGCATGATGGCGCCCTCCGTCTTTGGCCTAGAGGTTTGGGGGCAGCTTGGGACCCATGTCGGGCGTGGCTGAGTTGGCCAGTGCATGGGCACCCCCACATGCTTGGTCCCTGGTAGGGTTCTCACAGAGTGGGGGAGGGGGAGTGAACTAGATGCCTCATCTGTCTTACTCTCACTCCACTTAGTCATCAGAAGGAATAAGAAGAAACAAAGAATATAAACACTGACATAGAATGCTTGAGGGGCCAGGTAAATATCCTGTCCACACCTCTGAGCAGGATACAAAAGAAGAAACATTGAGAAAGTCATTGCATGATGAACAAAAAATTACCTTGGTGAAAACCTATCACAGAATCACACTTACAGGCTCACCAGGAGTGGATGGGGCATAATTCCAGTTCGGATACACCACCTAAGAGAGCAAGGTGCCCCTCCCCATTCCATGGGAGAGGAAGGTTACAGAACCAGTGCATTGATTTCACAGCAAAGCAGCAAACTAAGGGAGAGAAAATGACCTTCAAAGGCCATCAACAGATGCTGCTCCACAACGAGTAACTTACTGATAATGGCTGGACATGAGGCCCCCTAAGCCAAAGGACAGAGCTATAAGCCGGAGACAACAAAATAACACAGAGAACAGACAGTGATTGACCTCAAATGAGCACAGACTGGCTG
Organism: Uropsilus gracilis; assembly: GCA_004024945.1. Lineage (NCBI taxonomy): Eukaryota > Metazoa > Chordata > Mammalia > Eulipotyphla > Talpidae > Uropsilus > Uropsilus gracilis. The sequence goes on along the minus strand of PVHY01008465.1, from coordinate 31,075 downwards.
TCCAATGCAAAGTTAATACTGAAAACCTACCAGCATGTTTACTGTGTCCCAGGAACACAGTTCTCACCCAACAAAAGAACATTGCCACAGAAAAGGAAGAAATCAATGGACTTAACATAGATCAACAAACATCAAGGAGAGAAGCGTCTGAGTGAACAAAAGGAGGTGTCAGGTGAAGGGGAAGACATTCCAATAATCATTTACTGATGTTGTAATTTTAGAATTAAAATTTAAAGAACAGAAAGAATTTTTAAAAAGTTAATATTCAAAGACAGCGAAAACCAGTACATTTCAGTCTATCATTCATAAGTGATCTGGTCTTTTGTGATCTACATTTTTAAGCTTATTTTTGAATTCAACATTTTCTAGTTTTTTTCCCATAATTTTTTCTCAAAATGCTGCATTCAAGCTACATTGTCAGTGTAATTAATGACCATATTAGATACCAAAAAGGAAGGTTTAAAACTACTTATCTACATGATAAAATAAGCTCTCACTTCTTGACATAAAAAGAACTATGAAGTTGTAAAAAATTCTGCTAAATCAATAATAAATGTCATTTAGAAATTTCTGAGTGGCACTCACATAAGTGGCAATGACAAAAGAAAAGCATTAAAGTGACACTAGTGTAAGAGATGCATTAAATTTTACTATTACCATAGCATTTAATTTATTATTTTCTAATTACTTATAGCTAAAAAGAGACAAAACATTTTATGATATGTCCATAGGAAACTATGATTTGAGTAAAATATTAATCATGGAGAATGGAACTCAAGAAGTGCTAAATGTATTTCAAAAATAGAACACACATTCCAAGTGAACAATTTTTTTCTAGCAAAAGATTGATTTCTATTTAGAGGAAATGCATAACATACTGAAGACTCAGGATCATTCCACAATGAGATTTTATTAGTATGCTTTAGAAGAGGCACTCTTATTTTAAATTTTCTTGAAAGAAATACTACCAATAATTAAAAATCACAATGAAATTTTCATTAGACAAAAATAGTCTGTGTAAGGGAGAGTTTCATTCATTTATGTCAAACTGCAATTCATGGGGATATTCTCCAATATCCTAGTTAGGAGATTTTTAAAAAAATAATTCTAAAAATATTTTTGTGGTAAGAAAGTAAGTTACATAGATAGGTATACATATTACAATACCATAATTATGAAATTATAACCATGCAAAATATTATATTATTTACTGATGTGTGATTTAAAAATTTCAAATACCATTGGAATGACAAACATCAAATCCAGTGTACTGATTATTATTTCTGGGAATGTACAATGGGGAATAGGATAGAAGAGATATCCACAGAAAATGTCAACTATCTCTGTGATGGTTGTTCTTTTTTTAAAATTTAATTTAAATTTGCATATATATGTGTATTTATATTTATATTACATTATTGCATGATTGTATACCCCAGGGCTTTCCCACTTTGCTAGCGCCTGTTAACCATCCTGATCTTTTGTGCATTTCGCCTCCCACACCTTCTTCCCCCTCCTCCTCTCTTGCTCCATTGTTCAGTCCCATTGGTTTTTATTTTTTCTTATTCATTGTTTGTTTTCCCTATATCCATCATACAAGTGAGACCATCCTGTATTTCTCATTTTCTTTTTGGCTTATTTCTGCTAATATGAGTCTTTCTAGTTCCACGTTGCTGCGAATGACATGTGTTTGTCCTCCTTGATTAATGCGTAGTATTCCATCATATATATATATATATATATATATATATATATATATATATATATATATATATATATATATCTCACATTTTTTTTAACCAATCGTCTGTTTTGGGCATTTAGTTTGTTTCCAAATCTTGGCAATTGTAAACAGAGCTGCAACAAACATGCCCGCACAAGTGTCCAAGAACATCCCCATTTGTTACTTCTATTATTGCATTCAAATTTCAAGTTGTCTTAAAGTTCCAAAACTTGTAATATTTGTCATATTGGTATCTTGTTGTATCCTAATTTGCATACTGATACCTTGCTATATCCTAATTTTCTTTTATATATACATTTTAAGCTTGAAATAAACTGTATAGTTTAAAATAAAAAAAAAAAAACCTGCAATTTAAACTCATATTCTAAATTTAAAACAAACTGACCATCAAGCTTTGCTTCTAGAATTTCATGAAGGCAATTCTGTTTAGCATTGTGTTCATTTTTCTTATTATGATGCAGTGAAGTTTTAGTAAATATAACTGTTTTATTTTCTCAGTGATCCTAAGCATCTGATCTGAAATAGGCGACAAGTTTCTTGTTCTGACCAGTGTTTTAAAATACAACATAATTACTTCTCGACCTTTGGCTAAGATCAAGTATAAAATACAACATAGTCATAGAAATATGTTGTTTTTATTTTTCCAGTATCATGTATATTTATATATAGATGTTGTATTTTAAAATACTGGTCAGAATGAGAGATATTATCATTATATATATATAATATTATATCAAAATGATATTTTAACATGTTTATTGGTTCCTGTTAAAGTTTTAGCTGTCAGTCTTAAGGATGACAGAGTTCTAATATGGAATGTTCTCTATTATGGAATACTAACCTTGGAATTTAGCGTTCTCGTCAAAAGATTCAGAAATCCTTTCTCAGTGCTATAGCAGACACCTACACTGGTTCTTACCTGGGTTTTATTCAAGGTATTTTTAAAGTTTGCCTTTTGAGCTTTATTTTTTATTTACTTTACTTTTGCTTTTTCCGTTAGTAGATTCTCAGCTAAGACAGGATGAGATTGTGTAAATTACCACATGGATGAAGATGGTAGATGGGCTCTTCTAACAGTTATACCTTCAGCATAAGGCAGCTGTTTTTTTAGTAAAAAGAAGCTGCAAATTCAGAGAGCAATTAGGACCCTTTAAAGGAGGATGACTGCTATATTTCCACTACTAAACTGTTCTGGATTAAATGGTAATTTGGCAAAAAGGGAAGGAAATTTACTTACCAGTGAAATCTCAAATCCCTGCCTTCATGTTTAGGATTCCCATGCTCCCCAGTACTAGGTCTTCAGAGATAGAAAGAGTATAATTGTTTCCTTTAACCAAATCTCAAGGATTCTTTGCATAGTAAATAATATTTCTCCACTTCCAGAGCCCTGCTTTGCATAATGCCTAAATCTTCACCCAAGCAAATTTTTTCCACGTCTAAGTTTACAAGCAGCCACCTCAAGTTGTCTAGTATGACAAATGTACTGTCATATGCTCTCCTAAATCAGCCAGTTTATTCACCATAATGGTCATGAATATACTGAAAAGCTTTAACCATCTTTTAGCATAACTTGTCTCTTTCTTGGTTTTTAATTCCATTGTTCAGATGTGTTTATTTTCTTCTTTGTTTATAAACTATGCTTCATTACAGTGCTGGGTCTATGAGCTCTAATATATTAGATCACTTCTAGTTTTTGAGGTCCTGCCAATGGAACAAAGAATTTTCTCCTTTGTGAAAAGTTTTTCAACAACATTTGTGTTCTAAAGTTATGATGATTAACATGCACATTTTATTTTATCTGACCTTCTAGGTAGTTCTGTCCAGTGTCACCTAAATGCCTTGCATGATGATGCAATTATTTAAAATATTAGGCTATCTGTCACCCTGTTCTTTAAATATAATACTAGTAAAAATTCAATGTTGATGCAAAAAGATAAATATGAAACAAGAATCCAAGGCCATTTCTTTTTTTTTTTTTTCAACAAATATATGCTTTACTATTATTATTTTTTTTACATCATTTCAGTCACTGGGGGTCACCCGTCACCTCCCCTCCCCGCCCGCTCCAGCTGGTTCCCACTCTCCCCTTGTGTAGTTTCATTTGGTTGACCATATATTAGTGAAACTCTTTGGTTTCTGTCCCTTTCTATCTGGCTCGTTTCTGCTAGAATGATTTCTTCTAGGTGCATCCAGGTTTCCATAAATTCATCAAATTTGTCATTTTTAATTGATGAGTAATACTCCATTGTGTATATATACCACATATTTTTCGTCCACTCATCTGTTCTGGGGCATTTGGGTTGTTTCCATGTCCTTGCAATTATAAATAGTGCTGCAATAAACATCCGAGCACAGGTGTCCTTTTGTACCCACATTGAGATCTCCTTTGGGTAGTTTCCCAGAAGTGCGACTGCTGGGTCAAATGGTAATTCCATTTTCATGAGTTTGAGGGTCCTCCATACTGCTTTCCATAGTGGCTGGATGAGTTTACATTCCCACCAGCAGTGTAAGAGTGTTCCTTTCTCTCCACATCCACGTCAGCCCTTGTTGTTGCCTGGTTTTTTTGATATGGGCCATTCTTACTGGTGTAAGGTGGTATCTCATTGTGGTTTTGATTTGCATTTCTCTGATTGCTAGTGATATTGAGCAATTTTTCATGTGCCTGTTGGCCATTTGTATTTCCTCTTTGGAGAAGTGTCTTTTTAGTTTTTCTCCCATTTTTTGATTGGGCATCTTGTTTTGTTTTTGTTTAGTTGTGTGAGTTCCTTGTAGATCTGTGTTATTAATCCCTTATCACTCTTGTGAAGGGTGAAAATTTTTTCCCATTTAGTTGGGCTTCTTTTAGTTTTTTCTGTTGTCTCTTTTGCAGTACAGAAGCTTTTTAGTTTGATGAAGTTCCATCTGTTTATGTTTTCCTTCAATTTTTTGCCTTCTGCAGAAGATTCCAGGAAGGGGTTTCTGAATTGTATTTCATGGAGGGTTTTGCCCAAGTTTTCCTCTATGTATGTTATAGTTTCAGTTCTGAATTCTAAGTCTTTTATCCATTTTGAATTAATTTTTGTACATGGTGTGAGAGAGATGTCTTGGTCCATTTTTTTGCATGTCTTAGTCCAGTTTTCCCAGCACCATTTGTTGAAGAGGCTATCTGTATTTCTGACGTTAGTTGCAGTTCCTTCTTGTCCCTTAAAGGGGGGGGGGATGTGACCACACACTGGCCACTCTGTAACCACTCTAGCCCACTGGGGTTTAGGTCTGCAAGATGAAAATGGCCCCAGTCTGAGAACCCCACCCACCATCATTATTTTTTACTCTGTGTGTGCATACATATGTGTGGGATTATATATATATATATATATATATATATATATATATATATATATATATATATATAGGCATACCCATTATTCCCATTATGTTCACTACTCTGTAACAAAAGTAAAAGTTGTCAGGTTTATTATCTACTTTAGCAAAGTTGCTGATAGCAGTTTTTAGGGTTATTAAATGCAAGATGGTCCCAGATCATAAATGAGAATTTAAAAAATAGAATAGAGATCCCCCAAAACCAACAAACCAAGGAATATTAACAACGGATATTACAATGACTTTTCACAAACATTAAAAATATGTAAATTACCTTTCACTTTACATTTTTATGTTCAGAAAAAGCTATTACAGGCTTAATAAGGGCAACTTTATGTGAAGTATATTTCTTCTAAACTGATTATTTTGCATTACATGAATCTGAAAATCATTTCTAAGACTTAAGTTATTTAAATGTGTGAGTTGATTATGGGGATGGAAGAAAGGTGACAAAAGTGAAAAGATTTTTATACAGGTAATTTCTGCTACTTAGCCCCATTCTTGGTATTATTTTAATTCATTTGGTGAGACAATGAAAAAAATGACTTTTTTTTCATTTTATAATTTTTTTTTCATTATACAACTATAAAACTAACTACAGACAACAATGAATGATGAATTAGGTCAGCAAATCAAATTATCAACAGTTATTAGTTATCTGTCTGTACCCAGCCATATGAAAGGTGGTATGAGTGATGAAGAATAACCGACTTCCAAATATATATTATTTTCTAGGGAACTATTATTTTTTAGCTTAAGAATCTAACAAAATTCATTCAGAATGAAAGATGAATTGAAATTAGAAAACAATACGAAGTTATTATTTTAGTCCTAGCCCCAAGTAACTATTCCAGAATTTTCCTTTTCACTGATGGTTTTGGGTAAACATCTGATTCACTTAGGTTCCAACATTTGAGATGATTTATCCCAAAATGTCTTTAAATTCATTTTAAAGAAATAATTTCCAAAAAATAATTATGAAACAAGGAATTAAAATTAATTATAAAACAAGTCTAATGACTCCGAAGTGGAAGTATTGAGTGAAAATCCCAAGAAATTCCTACCTGTCCAAACTTGAGCTAATGCTACAGTAGCTGTTCACTTTATTTTAGACTCCAGGGAGGTCTACTTAGGAAAAGGAGATCCCTGTACATCTAGAAAATCAAGTAATATCTCTTCTATATTTGGTAGCTACAAAGTTAAGCATTTTTCTATCTTTGTTTGGAACAAAGCCAAAGCTGTATTTGAAAAATTGATGTCTAAAAATGTTATGCGTGTGCACTCATGAATGTGTGTATATGCATTTAGATAATATCTTTATTACTTTAAATATACCTGTCTTCCATATGTAAATAAGATTTTATTCAGGAAAAACAAGTATCCTTTCTACTCTTATTGAGAAAAACAAGTGAACAAATTTAGAGAACTATGTTGCTTTATTAAAAATTTATGAATCAAGCAGGAGCCCAATTTGATACTAGAATTAGGCAACAATGGAGGATATCCTATCTATCTATCTATCTATCTATCTATCTATCTATCTATCTATCTATCTATCTATCTATCTATCTATCTATCTACGATCTATCTATCAACGATCTATCTATCTATCATCTATCATCTATCTATCGATCTATCCATCGATCGAGAGATGATAGATGGATAGATGATCGATGGATAGATAGGTAGATAGATAGATAGATAGAGAGAGAGAGAGACAGACAGAAAGAGGTTGGGACAAGTATTTAGCAAAATAAAATCATTTTATTAAGTTACCTTCTCTCAAAGGACAGCATAGAGGAAATTAATCACACAGATTATCTGACCAGTGTTGATTAGGAAACTCTATTGATGGGTTTAGGATTATTATTCTTGGATAGGCTGAAACTGCAGTGAAATCAGGTATTTCTTGGTGGGGACCACCATGAATTACTTCAGCTTGGATTTTCTTTTCTATTTTTAACACTACCTTGCAATAAAAAATTTACATGATTCCATTATGTGTAACAAGTATTGATGAATAAGAAATATCATTCATCTACTATCTGGTAAAATTTAACTTGATTTTCCTTCCTCTACAAAGTGCAAGAGATGAAGTACTAATTTTGAATATATACAGGCATTCAGGTCAAGTCTGCGATAGTAGGAAACAAATGACATCTTCCAAAGAATTTCCCAAGAATTTTTCTTGATTTTGTGATTCCCCAACTTTGTGATGTAAAATACTTAAAGAATGAATTGATACTGATAATACTTGCTCAAATTCTATTCTTTCACTAGTCATCATCCCATTTAGGTGTTTCTAATATTGGGAACAGTTAAGACTGCTGTAATTCAACTTAGTAAATAAACTGTAATTAACCAAAGAAACAAGAACCCTTCCTTTGACAAGTATTTGCCATGTAATCCCTTTCTCAATATTACTTGAATTCATTTAGTGCGAATTTTTTAAAAATAAGAATTTTAAAGTTGGCAAAGTTATGAGTGGCAACCTGTATGCACAAATATACAGTTGTATACAGATAACTGTGTAACTATGGAAATAAATCATATGCCTTCTGTCCAACACTATGCTAGATGCTCTGGACAAAGTTTAACAAAGACCTTTAAAGTACATATTGATTTCTTGAAAAGTGTTATAAATAAACATCATAAAATCATTCAGAAAAAAAGGGAAGATCAATACTTAAATCAATACATAGCCATTAGTTTGCTTTTAGGAATGACCGACAGTGCTATCTCATAGTTGTTTTTTTCAGTACCCTGACTATTAGGTGAATGTCTGATTCACATAATGTTTCAGAGACCCTAAGAGCCATAAGTCTAAATAGTAACTGGAATTAAGTTAGAGAGAGAGAAGCTTGCTTAGGATTGCCATTTTGAAGAACTTACCTGTTAAACTGTCCACTTTCATGCACACACACACACACACACACACACACACACACACACACACACAGAGTTCACTTTCTGAACAAGGAAACACAAAACTCTTCTGTGTCCTACCTGAAGACTAATAGACCTCAATATTCCCTGCAAAAGATAGTGATATAAAATTTTGACAACTGTTTCAATGAGGCTCTCAAGAGGAAAATGGATGACAAACTGAAATGAAAGTATGTTGAAGAGGTTTCATTGGCAAAGAAAATTATTTCAGAAGTAGGTGGATTGTGTAGGAAATACACAAGTTAGGCATGAAAAGATAATAGTGATACAATTGTTTCCTTTGTTGGATATGAAAAAAGGAGGGATTTTTTTTCATTCTTGTACTTGTATAATTTTTAAAAATTAATTGCACATATATAAATACATATATATTACATCATTGTCTACCCTGAGGTTCTCCCACCATCTTATATCCTGTGAACCATCTTAGTTTATTGTGCCCATCCCTCCCCCAATTTTACCTTCCTCCCCTTCTCTTGCTTTGTTTCAGTTCTGTTGACAGTTCTAAATTTTTCTTGTCTGTTTATTTTCCCTATATCCCCCATATAAGTGAAACCATCCAGTATCTCTTTTTCTTTCTGACTTATTTCCACTAACACGATTCCTCCTAGGTTCATCCTTGTTATCACACATGCCTCAAATTTGTCATTTTGATTGCTGAATAATATTCCACTGTGTACATATACCTTTATTTTTTGGCAACCATTGAACAGTTTGGGAGCATTTGGGTTGTTTCCATACCCTGACAGTTGTAAATAGTGCTATGATAAACATGTGAGTACAGATGTCCTTTTGGATTAGTGCTTTTGTATCTTTTGGGTAGATTTCCAGTACTGGAATCACTGAATTGAATGGTTCATTTTCAGTCATTTAAGGGTCCTCCACTCAGCCTTCCGTAGTGGCTGGGCCATTTTGCAATCCCACCAGCAGTGTAATAGTGTTCCTTTTTCTCCACACCTCTGTCAACATTTGCTGTTGCCCATCTTTTTTATCTCGGCCATTCTTACTGGTGTAATATGTGTAGTTTTGATTTGCATTTCCCTGTTTATTAGCAATGCTAAGCATTGTTTCATATGCTTATTGGGCATTTGTATTTCTTCTTTGGAGAAGTGTGAGGGAGAGATTATTGACATGGATGGAGGTAATTCTTGCGTGAAATTCAGATTGAGAGGATCTTCAGGAGACACTTACCTAGTCTACAGGAATGAACTCAGGTGAATCATGGCAGCTAGAAGAACAACAAATTCTCTTTTTTCATTATTCTCTTTCGCAGCTACTAGCTCCCTATTGGCTAGATCTAACCTGAAGCTGAGAATAAGTGAATTTCTTTGTGTAAGGAAATTTGGAGTGCATATTTATGGACTGAAAAACATGAAAAGTTGGTTTGTAGGGATAAAAGGAGGATACTTAACATAATGTAAAAAGTTGTTTTTAATATAATGATGGTTATTCCATTAGAAAGAGTTGAGATTTAGTGACTTCATACTTTTAAAAACAGAAATAGTCCTTAGTAAATAAAGTCTAGGCTATAAATGATTGTAGTATTGAAAGGGAAAATTCCCACAGGTGGGTATTGAATATAAAGGAACGACCTAACAGAGAAGACAATGGGCTTTATCGGCGGAGCAGATTTATAGGGTACTCTGTTACCTGTTTTCTGGAGCACACATGGAGATTTGACAAGGATAAATATCAGACTCTAGATTAGAACCTTAGCTCTTGGGCCATGGGCTATTAAGTTTTAATACTGCCACAATCAAGGACTGGTCTCCATTTTGCTGCTTCAGCTGACATCACTAGTCTTGTGGTCCTGTACATACCATTTTAGTTCTCTCTGTGGCATAATTGCAATGAATACTTAGATCTGGACATCTTTCTTGGAATATAGCCATAGAGAATTGACGCTAGAAAAGACCTGTGTGGATTTAGACTTACCTGTGTGGATAAGGTTTTGCTCTATAACTTTCCAACTGATCAGTATATTCAATCTCTACCAGTAGTAGTTCCTTAAGCAGTGTTGAGGAACTGCGAAGTTTGTAAGACTAGGTATCAGACAATGAATATTAAGTTCTAATCTCAGGACTGATTCTCAAAAGATGAACTTATCATTAGAAGTTTTTAAAGTTTTATTAAAATAAAAATTAGGGGGATAAGTGAGGGTTGGGTTAGATTTTTCTCAAGTGACTCATCCTATTCTAATATCCTTTGGTTGTACCCTCTATAATTCTCATCAGTGTCTGCTCTTTGACTCTTATTGTAGAGTATTTCTAAAATTAAAGTTTGAAAAAACTTCTGAGTAACGTTGTGCTTAATACTTCATAAATATGAGCTTGTCAGATGGGAGAATTTTTTATTATATAAGTAATATATATATATTTCACATCATTGTGGTCTCCAGGGGTCACCCACCACCTACTTTCTTTCTGACTTGTTCTGCTAATATGATTTCTTCTAGGTACATCCATGTTACCATAAATTCATCAAATTTGTCGTTTTTAATTGATGAGTAGTAGAATGGGAGAATTTTTAATGTATCTTTTTGGAAATTGATACCCTTTTGTGTTCATTAATATGGTTTGGTGACTATTTAAGAAACATGATAATACCATGACTTGTAATTAAATTTGTAAATTAGTTCCAAATATCACATTGAATAAATAGGAGAGCTGCACATGTTTAGAGAAAACTTAATTCTGGTTGACATGAATCTAACATGACTCTTGATTAAACAATTTGTCTATTCCAACTGCATTTAAAGGGGATAAAGCAGAAAGAAGCTAAAAATTAAAATGAAATCATAAGATTCTTTCATATTTTTAAAGTTTATAAATTATACATTGTATTATATTTTGATTCATCCAAATATAAAGTTTCTATACAAATTATATTAACTGTGGTAACTGGCTTCTTAATCAAACATATTTCTCTCCAATGAATATTTTGCATAGACTTTAAGAATTTCTGAATTTCTGAACTTTTAACATAGTTGAATTATTTTTATTTTAAAAGTCACCGTTTTCCTCCCATGCATGGTTTCATGCTTTCAGTGAAAACAGCAGACTGCTTCGCAGAGCAAGAGCCTGTTCTGTGACCACCAACCATTTTCACATGTGCTTTGAAAGACAGAGATAACATTCCTTTTACATCATCCTGGGAATCACATGTCCCAAAATTCAGTGGCAAATATCTTGAGAAGATTCTGTAGACATTTGTGAGATTTGTGGCATAAAGGAATATTATATCTAAATCATTTTAATTGCTGGTCCTCTTAAAACATTTATAAAAATAATTCTGTGATTTCCAAAATAAGTGATCACTTCTTGAAGTGGCACCTTTTATAACCAAGACATTTTCTTGTGCTTGGAAATTTCTGCCAGGATTAATCTTTAAATGACACTGATGCTGTATTCTTGAATGCCAGCTATCTTCAAACTTACTTATCTCAAACCTATAAGGAGTAATTACAGCACAAATATTTCTAAGAGTATTGTTGTCATTGCTATTAGATATCTCATGGTTAATCAATTAGCTTCAGAGTCATCCATATGGAACAGTGTAGTAAATATTTAAGGTGTAAAATGAATAACTTTTCTGTTTTGTACGATATATTGCTTTGAGTATTTGAGATCTTTTGTGATTGTCTACAAATTTTATAATTGTTCTATTTCCTTGAAAAAGTCATTGGTATTTTTATAGGTATTGCACTGAATCTATAATTGCTTAATGTCATTAAATGTTTATGTTAGTATCTTTTTAATAATGCATCTTCTTTCAGCTCACAGTCACATATATTTCCACCCCCCCTACTCCCAGTCTTTATTTCTTTTAATGGTGGGTGTGATTTTCATTGCATTGGTCCTTCATTTCTTCTTACTCCAAAATATTTTATCTATTTTAGTATGCTTGTAAATGGGATTTTTTTTAAAAAAAGTCTTTGTTAATTCATTGTTTAAAGAAATAACAAATTTTTGTGTAGTGATTTTGTATTCAGTCACATTTCTGTATTTGTTTATTATTTCTATTAGATTTTTGGTAGAGTCCTTTGGGTTTTATTATACACACACATATATTGTCATTTCATCAGTGAATGATAGTTTTACCTCTTTTCCAACTTGGATTCATTTTGCCTTTCCCCTGCCTAATTGTTCTGCTTACACTTCCAGTACTACCTTGAATTGTAGTGGTGGCAGTGGGCATCCTTGTCTTGTTCCTAAATTGTTCACAGTGCTTTCAGTTTTTCACCACTGAGTATGATATTGGCAGTGGATTTGTCATACGTGACCTTTGTTCTGTTGTTTTGTTTTATCTTTGTTCTTCTATTTTATTGAGAGCTTTTATCATAAATGGATACTGATGCTTTTTTAAAAGCATTTATAGAAGTGATTTGTGAATTTTATTCTTTTATTGACATGGTGAATTGACTGATTGGTCTATTTTGTACCAATCTTGCATCCCTATAGTGAATCCCATTTGGTCATGATGGATACTATTCTTAATATAATTGATCCATTTTGCAGAATTTTGTTGAGGATTTTTGCATGTTTTCATGGATGTCAGTCTAGAGTTGCTATTTTTGTGTTTTTTTCTTTTTCTTTTTCTTGTTGGTTTTGCTATCAAGGTAATATTTGTCTCATAAAACATATTTGGGGACTTTCTCCTTCAGTTTTTTGAAGGGTTTGAGAAGATAGGCATTAGATCCTCAGAAGGTTTGGTAGAACTCATAGTGAAGCCATCTGGCCCCTCCCATCTAAGGGAATCTTTATAATCCCTTCAATTTTCTGTACATGCAATTGGTTCATTTGTCTATTCCATGCTGGTTCAACATTGAAAGGTTATGATTCTAAGAAATTTGTCCAGTTAGTTCTCAGACAGATGTTCATAATAGTCTCTTTGTGCCTTTGCATTTCTGTAGTATTTGTTGCAGTTTTCTCTTTAAGTTCTGAATTTTTTTTACTTAAACTTTCTCTCTTTAGTGAGCCTAAGTAAGGATTTACATATTTTAAAAAATCATTTCAAGGTATTTGAACCAGCTTTTAGTTTCATAGGTCTTTATCATTTTTTGTTACTACTGATTTATTTTCATTCTAATCTTTATTTCATCTACTGATTTTTGATTATGTTAGTCCTTTTTCTAGATTCTTGAGATGTATATTTACATTACCTATTTGAGAGTTTTCTCATTTATGGATATGGGCCTGTACGCCTACATTCTTCCATTTCAGCACCCATAGGATCAGCCTCTTTATTTAAATTTTCAGAGAATCTGGCTAGGCTCACCATGACCTTCCTTGAAGCATTTTCTTCTTTTTCAGGACATCCTCCTTCTGACTTTTTGTCATGCTTTATTCAAACTTTTTAGCAGATCCTTTGATGGAGCCTTCTCTCTGACCAATCTGTGTGTTAGGCTTCTGAGGGCCTGGCCTTGGTTTCCTTCCCTTTTCTCTCCATCCTCAAGACCCAGATGAACTCATCCAATCCACTGAACTTAAGTGCCATCCATCTTAAATAAAATTGTAATGAAGCCTGAGATTTCGTATCTCTCTCCAGAGGTGACAGAATAATGCAGAAATTTCAGTTAAAAGAGTGCATTGATGCAAACTCAGAGCATCTCCAGGATGAATTTCTGAACAAGCCAATTTGTGGAGTGAGACTGTTTTGTTTTGTTTTGCTATAGAGGCAATACAACCTGAATCACTTTAAATGATGCTTTATGAATCACAGAGAACTAAGAATCAGAAAGAAAGAGACATTGACATTCAAGGGCATACAGGTATTAGAGATATCTAATACTTTTACATACATTTATGGAAATCCAAACTACTAGTGTATGTCTCTGTGAAAAATGATTTACTTTAGGTAAAATAGCTAGATAATTTGATGATGTAATGAGGGTAGAATTAGTAGCCTTTGGCATGTTGAACAATTAGAATTGAGTTGCTTTTCATTACAATCATTAACTTGGAGAAAACTTGAGAAAACAAAAAATACCAGAAACATTAATAGGCATTTAGTTCCCCACACACACTCTATGGCTCTACTCTACCCACTAAGTCCACTGCTCTAGAGTTTGACCAGGTGTTCTTATTGGTAGATCTGAGAATCTTCTCAAGCAACTTAAAGGATGACCATTATACTGAGGAATTTTTAGGTGAAATATAATTGATTTGCCAATAACTCATATATTATCTCAGCTTTGTTGAACTATCGGTATGACTTTAATTTTCAATTATCCATCCCATCCCATCAGCCCTGGAATACAAGTGTGGAAGAACTTGGATTGATAGGATTAGTAGAGAAGAAAATTGCTTTAGGTAATTATAAATTTGAGAGAATATTTCAGATAGAAAACAAGGGGTTTCTTAAGTTTTTTTTTTTTTTTTTTTAACATTTTTGTTCTGGTGAAATCAAGCTTCTTCCTCATCCAAACTTGAGAATTTAATGTGCTTTTTTGCTTTTTCCTAAGGCTTCAATTCCTTTTAGGATGTACCATTCAAGATGTTTCTAGTCTTCTTAACAAACACTATAGCTAATACTATCATTGTACACTTATCTGGAGAAAATACATATTTCTAAGGTATAATTTTGGAGAGTTGTCTAAACATTTAAAAATGTTATGTTATCACATAGTGAAATATGCTTAGAAATTGCTTTGGACTGAATGACACCAGTTATGAGTACATTTCTTTGCTATTCTAAGTTGGAATTTGTCAGGGATGGAGGAGTTAGTACAGTATGGCTGACTTATTTTATCTCACAGAAACCTGACCTCCTAGATTCCTTGTTCCTCACATTCCTTTTCAGTGCTTAAAATCTTGACCAAAAAAGAAAGACATTGATCTTGAGTCTTAGTGTGAGTTAGGACACCAAGTCATCTTCTGAGATACTTTCATTTGTGTTGTCAATATGCATCTTGAATGAATTTTTTAAAGAATTCATTAAGTTTCAAGAATTTTTTAAAGAATTCATTAAAAAGTTTTGAGAATCTCTAGAATGAAATAACCAAGTACTATGCAGGAAATTGGAGTATTTTCCCTTTGCAGGAATAGTAAAACCTGGAAGTGCATCTAGAATCAAATAACAGGAATCCATGGCGTAAGAATAGTGGATATGCAAGATTCTTGTTGGATCATTAAATACCACTGTGAAGATCACTTCCCTTGAGGCCTGCTATTGATTGATAACTTTATTTTCTTTCTATGCAGGGTACTCCTGACTTCATTTCCATTGCTCAGCAGTGATATTAATAGTGTTTTCTTATTGACGCTTTCCTGTGGAGCAGAAATGGGCAAAAATCACCTGGACAAGCAGGGTCAGATGAGATTTGGAAGCTTATTTGCATGTTCATCCTACCACATAAAGTGTCAGGCATTACTCAAAAACTTGCTTGTCACACACAGCAAAGAGATGACAGTTGCTGAAACCATAGAGCTCCCTCATTGAGCTCTTAAAACTCCTATTCATGAAAGAGGAAAATATTTGCTTTATGTCTGGTTTTGTCTTTTGATTTTTGTCCTTAAAATGTTCTTTACTAGTATAATAAACTCTTAACAATGCTTGATGAATAAAGTATTGACATTTAATATTTAAAAAGAACTTGATTTTCATTGGTATGTATAAAATAGGAAGTTCTATTTTTGAATAAAAGATTACTGGGAATTCTCTTGCCCCCCCCCCATCTCCTCCATATACTCAGACTCCTCGCTCCATGCTGTTTGCTGATTTATGTTGAGTCCATTGATCTCTTCATTTTCTGTGGCAGTGTCCTTTTGCTGAGTGAGGGACAGTGTTCCTGGGACATGGCATACTGTGCTTATAGGTTTGTGGTCTTAGCTTTACATTGGGCAGCCAGACCATCCTCATTTGAGGTCTATCAATGTCTTCTTGTTGCTGCTGCCCTCTCTAGTCTGTTCTCTTTGCCAATCTGCAGCCTCTTCACCCCATAGCTCTGCTATACTTCTGGCTTAGGAGGTCTTACTCCCAGTCATTGTCAGTAAAGAAGTTTCTTGGTGAGAGTAGGTGTCCACTGATGGACTCTGTGGATCATCTCCCCTCCCTCAGTTTGCAGATTCGCTGTGGAGCCAATGCCCTGACTGTGGCCCTCTTCTCTCATGGCATGGGGAGGGGTGCCTTGTCTTCTTGGGTGACATATTCCAAAATAGTGTCTTGGTTCCTCCATTCCTGGTAAGGCACAATTCTGTGATAGGTCTTTACCATGGCCATTTCTCCAGTCCAGTATGTATTGTCTTTCTCAATGTTCTACCCATATGTGTGGGCAGGATCTTTATCTGGTCCCTCACACATTCTACGACACTGTTTGCAATATTTATGCTCTTCTTATTCCTCCTGAGGACTAAGTGGAATGAGAGTGAAACAGCGAGGGTGTCCTGATCTCCCACCCATAGCCACTATTTCTGGACCCTGGGTGATCCAGTATTGCCTGTGTACCGACCAGTCCAGAGTTCCCCAAGTCTCTCCTACCAGCCAGCCTGTTGGCAGAAGGTACCTAGTTGGTGTGAAATCGTTGCAGCTGCCTGCTGAGGTAGGCCAGCGGCTGTGGTCCATGTCGATCAGGACATGAGCAGTTCCCATGAGTCAAGCTGGCTGGAGCTTCCCAAGCCAGTGCCCAAGCCCCTCCCATTCACTGGGATGAAAGCAGAAGGGACCTAGCATCTGTTGGGTGGAGTAGCTGCTTGCTGGGGCAATGGTGGCTACCATGCAGACCTCTCAGGACCCATGGTTCTCCCGCACTCAGGACCAGTCCAGGGTTCCTGGACCAGTCTCTAAGTCCCTCCTACCAGTCAGACTTTGGCAGAAGATGCCTGGTGTGAGTGACATGGGTGCAGCTGCCAGCTGTGGTAGGTTGGCGACTATGGCACATGTTGATCAGATCACGCAGTTTCCACAAGTCTAAATACATCAATTTTTCTTTTTAAAAAATGACAGAATGTAGATTACATTTCAGTTGTTCTAAGACAGCAATATTTATTTATGCAATATACCAACAATAATTACTATACATAATTACTGTAAACTTAAGATTAGTTAATTAATTAATATGTGCTTAGTTACCTCCTGCAGTTATTTTGTTGCTATGACATAATTTCCTCTTATTCAGAAGATCAATGCATTCAAAATATTTATAATTTATTTCTCTAGCAATTTTCAACTGTCTAATGTGTGAGAAAGGTCCTGGATAAGATAAAGGTGTCAATCAGTGTCAGTAAAATTTCTGAAGGACACTGACAAACTTGACACACAGCAGTTCTGATTGACATGTACTCAAATTAGTTTTAAATTTATGTATACATATTGAATATTTATATATATTATACATATTGAGTATTTACATATATTCAATTTACATTTACTTAAAGTTAGTCTTAAAATTTTATATCCAGACTGAGACATTTTTCTTAGAACTGGTTACATACGACTTCAAAATTTCAAAGAGATTTATATTGTAGCTGCTATTCTTTATTACTGCATATTTTGTCTGTGAGGCCAGACAGATATAAACTCAAGAACCACTTGACAAGTAAGAAAAGCACCATAGAAGATAAGTATGTGGTTGCATGTGTCAGTGTGTGTAAATGTGTGTTTTTGTATCACTTTAGATATTGATTCTTTGAGTATTTGGAATTATATTAACTTATAAGACAAATATTTCTGTTTCTGAAGATTATCTCAAGAAACTATAATGCTCACAATATGTGTAAATATTTGGGGGACACAAATTGAGAAGGGGCCTTGCAGATGATTTAATTATTAATATAACTGAAAACATGGCATTCTCAACCATAATATCCTAGTCCCTAACTCACTTTGATTAAAGAAAAAAAAAGTGAATCCTTTGATTTTTCTATCTCTTTCCATTATAGTACTCAATCTAAGGAGAAAAAAACCTTCATTCTTCTATGAGTCATTTACTTCTTTACTATTTCTTGACCACCTACCGTTTGGCACATGCTGTGCTCAGGTTGTGCAGTGTCAGAGTTCCTTTTCCTCCAGTACTCACAACTGATTCAAAGTGTTCAAAGACAGAGGACAGGAGAGAAGCAGCAAAACTGGAGATGATTCAAGTGTCCACTTTCATTGATGACAAGAAGTTTAAAAACTGTTATTTTGTGCATTTCAGGAAATATAAGACCTTGAGAGAGAACTATAGATGTCAGTTCGATTCATATGTATTTGGAACCCCAGCCCCAAACCATGAGGTGTTTAAGATAGACATTATAGAATTGATTAGGGAGTTCATTTTCCTGAAATCCTAGGACGTAGAATTAGAAAAATAACCACAGGGATATAAGGAAACTAAGAAGAGACATTGATTTTAATTTTAAAATACTGTCAGATAACAACAAAGTCTTACTATGTGATAAACTTTAGCCTTCAAATAATACCACAAACAGTCCTAAAAGTTGTAGATCAAGTTTTATAGTAGAACCTGCAGCTTAGAGAAGTTAGTAACTTGCTCAGCTCCCCAACTATAATATGGCAGAATGTTAGGAAATCAGGACCCTGGGTGGAGTGTGCTCTTATCCAGACTCCCTGCACATCATCTGAGAAACCACTGGATTCTGCCTTCCTACCCCTTAGGTCCTGGCCTCCCACTGCAGAGTGAGATAGAGATGGAAATTTTCCTCTTGGGTAGGAAAAAACTGACATGGGTGTGCTTTAATTAAATGTAAGTAAAATTTACTCTTCAATAAAGATTTTGAAATTATTCTTTCATAATCTTTCTTTCATATTCCATAATCCATATCATCTCCTAGTTATGGATTTTGCACTGAAACTGTACTAGTGAGTATTTTGCTCTTCAAATTACATTTTAATCTAAGAATATATTTTCAAAAGTGAACAGATCACTGTAAAAATTATGGTCGTGTATTCAAAACCATGCTTAATTTAATTTTGAAATCTAGTGCAGCATTTCACAATGTAAACAGGGGCAACACTAGTATTTCTTGAGAGTGAGTTTGTAATAGAAATTTAAGAAAATGTTTTAATAATTTATAGCAATTTATTAATGTACACAGATAGTTCACCTATATGAAAATGCCAAAAATATTTTTCTAGGATGATTTATTTTGAAGTGTCTGAGGAAAGGAATGCCAGCTGAAAGACCATCTGATAAAATGTCCATGAAGTGTCAACAAGTTTTCTGGCATGTTCTAAGAGTAGTACAGTCCTTTTTAGCACTTTGGGCTTCCATAGTCATGATTTTATAACTGTGTTCTTATAAATTCAAGATGTAATTGTGATTTTATTTGATGTCTTTCTGGGCCAACCCTGGTTCCAGCAATGACAAGACAGAGAGCCAAGCAGAGGCTAGGAGCTGGGGTAAGACAGCAAACCCGCCTGCAATAGCACTCAGCATCATCATTGTCCACACACAGCTAGACATGGAAAAGTGGCACTTGAGCAGAAAGTGAACATGGAAGAAGTGCAGATTATCTCTCCATTATGACTACTCTGAGTTTTTAAGAGAATAATAATGTAAAAATCCTATAATTTAACAAATTATTTCCAAGAACTTTGTAGAAATTATGCTCTTTTGTAATAGTTGTAAATTTATTTTTATTTTTAGCATAAGTTCTGTTAGCTGTCATTTTATATTGCTTATTCCTAGTCCAAAACCATGCTGTTTTTAGACAATGTAGCATTAATACTTCATTATCTAACAACATGAAATCTGTGCTGAGAAACCCTATGTGGAAAAATAAAAAAATCAGCTGACTGACACAGTTTGCTGCTGAATTTGTTTAAAAAAATAATTTTTTAAAGACTAGGTCTTGCTCTGTTTTCCAGGGCTGTCTAGAACCTGCGGACTCAAGTGATCACCAGCCTCAGCCTCCCAGGTAACTGGGATTACAGGCGTGCACCACCACACCTGGTTCAAAATAGTGTTTTAAAGTAGACCAGAGGTCCCCAGTTCATCTAGCATTTTTATTTCTGTCCACTTCTCTAGGTTTATAATCCATTTCCTATCAAAAAATGTCTACTCTGATTATTTATTTGAAACAAACAATTGTAGTCTTTTTTAAATACAAAAGAAAAGTTTCTAAGTCAGTATAATGTTCAATTAATAACTTGTATTTTTAAACCTTGTCAGTGTTTAACTTCTATCAAATCTACCATTTTACATTTTGCCCTTGAAAATTTAGATCAAGGAGAAAGTGATTTATTAAACAGTCTGCATAGTTTTCCCTTTTGAGAAAAAATTTAGAGGAAAAGTGATTGAAACAAATCAGCAGAGTTGACATTACATAAAACGCAAAAAAAACTATGTATCATTCCTCAGGCATGTTTTTTTATTATACAAAATGAATATGTGGAAAGCAAAACTTTAGCTTATATTGTAAATGATGACTATTGGCACCTGCAATTTCAACATAGGAATTAAAATAAAAACCCATATTTACAAGATTTAAACTTCTTGGGAGAAATTGAATAATTTAATGAATTCATGTAAACACTGCTAATAAATTCAGAAGTAGGTACCAAATATTATCTCAATTAAAAATAGCAAAACTGTATTAAAATTTTTTTGACATACATTGAAATGATCAAACACAGACTATTCCTCCATCGCATTTCAATTATAAAGTATTTGTCCTCAAAATACTCAGGTAGCCACCACCCTTCAGGAAACCTTGGAGTTTTTAACATTTACTGTAATGTAACCATATAGTGCAAACCCCAGGCTCTTGGTAGTTTCTTTATAGGTTCTAACAGTTACACAGACATATCAGGAAGGGTCAGGGGGAGGAGGTTGGGTGGGGCTGTGAGCCACTCAGCCCCCCAAGAATCCTCCCTCTTTCCCTGGTTTCTTTCTCTCGCTGATGTTCTCTCATGCTCCCCTCGGGGTCATGCCACCCTTTTCTCCTTTCCTTCCAGGCCCAGGTGTGCCCACATACACCTGTTGGGCCCAAGAATGTGTACTTATAGGCAGGAAGCAACACCACAGGTGCTGGTCATAGAAGGTCAATGGTGGAAGGGCAAAATGGTAGAAGGAAAAACTACAAACCATGTGTAGTTTTTAAAAAATTCTAGGAAAAAGATAGTTTGTCTAATTTAAATAGCAATAAAAAGGGTATCTAACTAGTGGACAGTAAGAAAAAATGTGGATAGAAATTTACTCTCTCAATTTACATTAGTTTCCTAGTAAAATGAAACACCACAAACTGTGTGGCTCAAAACTATCAATAATGGCTTTATAGTTTTGGAGATGAGTTAGATTCCAGTCAAGATAACTGCAGATCTGTGCTCCCTCTGCAATGTATAGGTAAGAGACCTTCTTGCATCTCCCAACTTCCAGCTGATGCAGCTGTTATGATGTTCTCTGACCTGTAGCCACCACTCTCCATTCTGTCTCCACTGTCACCTCTTGTTTCCGGGTGTATCTTCTCAGAACACTAATGAAGTCAGTTTAAGGGCCCACCTTACACCAGTATGTCTCCCTCTTAACTGATTACATCAGTAATGACCCTATTTCCAAATAATGTCACATTCTAAGGTACTGGGGTTGGGACCTGAACATATATTTTTGGGACAAAATACAATCCATTTGGCCACTTTTTTCTTTTAACCATTTTTTAAAAATTTACTTTTTTCTTTGAAACAGTTCTATAAATGCAAAATGCTTTGTTACGGTGCCCCTGGAATTCCATCCTTGTTTGTTACCTTACCTTCCTCTTACTTGATTTATGTTAGTAAAGCCAGGTCACTTAATACTTTGTCTCCTTCACCAGGATCACTGATGCTCAACCCATAAATCCAGGTCAGCGGCTGCTCTCAGGGCAGAAAACTGTGGTTCGGGGCATTTATTGCCTCTTTCCTAGCATGTGATTCACAAATGTTCCTTGCTTGAACCCTTGATTGCATCTTTCTGCAAATTCTTTTAATCAGACAAGAACTCTTAAGGTTTCTTGCTTAGCATCTTTCAAAGAACACAGATAGTTCTTGTGTACCATCAGTCAACTTCCAATAATAATAACTTTCAGAACCATGATATATTCATCAAAACTACAGAACTAAAATTTCCAAAACTCATGAATTAGAAACTATTTGTATTGCATTTATTTTTTTTATCAGAAGTATAGGTTACCAGCAGATTTATTCTTGGGGGTACTAACCTTGATCATTATTGTTGAATGCTGTCAGGCAGGTTTCTCCATGGTTACGAGTTTGTACCTTCTATAGTTTGTTTCTTGAAAGCAAGTCATGAAATCCAACCCAAACTGAAAGGAAAATACAATTTTACTTCCTGGAGGGGGAGGGGATTATTACAGAAATTGTGAACATAGATTAAAGCCAACACAGTAATTAGCAAATATTTAGAAATAGATATGCAAGGTTATGTGGATGACTATCTCCTTAGTTTGCCTATTAATTTTATCATTCATCAGTAGATCTTGACTTTAGCAGTTATTATAGTGCTATCTAAAGGTGAGTTTTTACTTTGTTCATACCATATGCTTTTGAAAATGAAAAGACAAGAATTATCTTTTAATTAAAAGATAAGAATTCTGATATAGGTTTAATTATGATTAAAGTAATATTAGCTATTGGGATGATTTAGGACTAGATGAAATGTATTCACAGTATTTTATTTGAAATAACATCTTTAAGAAATAAGATTCCACCACCCTGCTTTCTCATGGACAATGCATTAGAATGCTCAGTAATGCAAAGGTGCTTAATGGTTCCCTGGAGAGGGTGTAACACCTTGTCTAACTGTGCTCATTTGCATACACACGTTTAGTGCTAGGAGAAGGTATGCACTGGGGCCTCCCCCAATGCAGAAATGCAGACGTTTTCAGTCTACAGCAGTTCTTCATAAACTTTATAGCCTCATTCCAAACTCCAGTTGTCAGTTTACAACTTTCAAGATTGACAACTTAAATCAAGAAAATGTCACACGTGTACAGTAACTGGCCTAATCTTTTCTGTAAATTGTTGCCTGTGGTTTTCAAAAACATAGTAAATTGCTGGCAATTGACAATGTGTCTCCCTGCTCAACTAACTTCACTTCTGCTCAGTTAACAAATCGGTCATAAATTATTCATCAGATCATCCAAAGTCTAGGCTTTGATTGACAGTCATTGATTTTAGGGACTAGTAATTCTACCTTTTATATGGAAGTACAATTTGCTATCTGATTGTCTCCATTCTCCTCGAATGGAAAATTAAAACTGTAAGCAGAAATAATGACACCCTCTGTTTCAGTATCTTGGTTAATGGTGAGCACAATTCTGCCATCCTTATACTGATTTCTCTTCAAATCACTTACATTTTTGGCCTTTTACAATTCTGCAATCCTACCTAGCTGCCCTGCAGTAGGAGAGGCTGTTTTCTCAGACTAAATGCTTTAATGTCCCCTAATATTTCAAATACAGAGGAGTGTTTTTCTTGGATAATCTGACAAGTATAGAATAACAATAAAATGATTAATTATGTGTGCAAATCATCCCAGGATCTATTAGAATGGTGCTTTCTTATTACTGCATGCTTTTTTAGGAACAAGGCAAGATTATCTTGCCCAAACAAAATTTTGTTCCAAGAGGGATAGAGAGAGGGAAAGAGGATATTGGGGGGGGGGAGAGGGAGAGGGACACAGTCTGTGGTGGAGGACTATGGGTGCTTTGTCAATGGGAGAGTTGCAATGGCCTCACTTGAAGGGAGAAATCCTACACTGTCAAAATACTAACAAGTATGTAACACAACAGTACATTAATAATTACAAAACGGCAAAAGTATAAAATACATGTAGAGACATGAAAAGACTTCTGAAAAGACTTCTAAACACCATTTCCTTCCCATAGTCATACTCTTTTAAGGAAATTTTTTTTTCCAGGATTTTTTTCCTTCCTTGAAACATTTTTTGAGTCAGAACTGATTCTAAGCTAAATAACACACTTGGGGCATGAGGGAGTCTTATATTTGTGAATCACAATTTCTACATAAATGCACAGGAAAATCCACTTCAGAGCATCTTAAAAGGAACAACAGCAAGAAAACATGTCACTGTTCTCTGGTGTAAAACATTCTATCACAGAGGTTTTATTTAGATCATATCTCTACAATACCACTTTACTAATGGCAGTGGTTTACAATGGTGGATAACTACAAACAAACTACAGATGGTAAAAAGAGTCTGGGAAAAGAGTACAGGGATGGAGATGGACAGACAACATAAATTCACCCCAGGGGATAGGAAAACAAGTTGTATTTCATAAATAGTGATCTTGTATGTATATATCCACACGAACTATTTAGTATTTAGGTATATCTTACTGGAATTTAGTCTATACATTTAAAATAATTAAAAATAAACAGTAATGAATAAATTCATCATGTTTCTCTGAGAAAGAACTTCACTCATTTTGTGTTTGATACTTCTGCTCTGGGAACGCATATTCTAAGATAAATCCCTGATTATAGCATTCTCACATTCTATCATTATTTAAAAGGTTTTCTATGTATCCCATTATAAATAAAATCTCATGAAAACAGAAGCTGACATTCTGGTATGTTCTTTTGTTCTCATTGCCTCGTTCATGAGTTCTAAATTTACCTTTGCACTTGTTTATGTTAGGAAAGTTCTATAATAATGGCTTAAATAACAGTCTCACATAAATGAAATTCAATATTTGGCAGCCTAGAGAAGGTATAATAGCATTATAAAAATAGAAAGCCCTGTGCTCTCCTTTAAGTTTTCTGTCCTATTATCTTAATCAATGACATATCTGCTCAAGGTTATCTTACTGTGGTCTTCCTTGGCTTGTGTTCAGACTATTGTGAGTTCTTTCTTCACTCTTTCTCCCATAATTGGTGTGATTTCCCTATCATTCTGCTTAACCTACAGTCTCAGCCTTAGTGTTTTAGAGTATGGCCTCTATAACTCCTATGGATATCCTGTGACTCCCATACTAGTCAATTTATGGATCAATGCAATTACTCTAGTACCTCCCATGTCCAAGGCCACTCAAAAACCTTTATCCATGATTTCTCTTATATCAACAGAAACCTTTTCTGTGCAAAGAGAAAATTGTTAGATAGGCCTATAAGATAAATTTGATTTTGTCAAAAGAGTTAGAGGTAAATTTGTATAGCAATTCAATTACTTTTCCCTTTTTAATATCTCAGAATGCCATGTTGCATAATTATATTGTACGTTCCTCTGTTCCTGCAAGGCTCTTCTGCTAAATGTTCATCAGTTATTTAATTTTGTGGTAGTGTTTGTTGTCATTGTGTAAAACTACTTGAAGGCATAAACCATTATTGTGTTAAAAGAAAAACAATAAGCAACTTGCAAATAAACAAGTTTATAAGACTCTCTTTTATAATTTTATGAACCATTGCAAATGTCACCTAAAGTTCTTTATTTGGATTTTCCTCTTAATTGAAGTTCCTCAACCATGAGAGTGTATTCATTAAATATACAAATTAACATCACAGCAAGAGAATCTACAATCTTAATAGCATTTTACAATGTTCTATTTTTTTCTACACATTGCTACTGGAGAATGACCTTCTGTTCAATATACTCTGTCATGGAATCACCCATATGTCTGAATTTCCTTTAAAAAAGTCCAGCAGCATATCATATCACACATTTGTTTTCTCTGGAGCACAGTACTACTTCCAATGAAGGTCAGCAGAACAGACATCTTTGCAAATGGTGGCCTCTCACATATTGATATGATTATAGATTTATTAAGAAATGTTTGCACTGATGCATCTCAGAAGTGTGGATAGATTTGGACACTATCATATCAGCAGAGCCCAGAGACATTATAAAAGTTGGGTGAGAACAGGATCAACTCCCAACTTCCCTCCAGCTTTTGGAGGCTGGAGGCTGGGTAAGACCATTGCTACTTTAGTGTGTCCCTTGTCAAGATGGTAGAGTCAGAGAGGAAGGGTGGTGAGTGGAGAAAACCCTCAAGCCACAAGTTACAGTGTGGTTTCGTTGACCATTGGAGGACACATGAAACCATGTTTTAATAGCTAAGCTTTACTAGCTAAAACTGGTTCTGAATCTACTGATGATGTATTGAACTGAAAAGGGAAGTTTGACACAGAAGAGTTAGGGAGAGAGTTATTAGAGAAATGTAATCAATTCATATTTATACTCCAAAATTCAAAGCATGAAATAAACTAGTTGCACAAAGCATTTATTTAAAAATTGAGTCACAAGTTGATGAGAGGTTGAAAATAATGTAAAATTTAAATTACAGGGACAATATATTTTAATGTAATTATTCAAGCATAATCTCACAGACCTACTTACCATAGTGATTCTAATATACATCCATGTTGAGAGAACCACTAAAGAGAGACATATTGCTAGAACATAAATTTCTGACTAATAGTGTTAATAACATCAATTTCTGATTAATTTCTGATTAAAAGCAAGAGTTGTGGTTATTATAATTCAAAACTAAAAGTTTAGTTAGTGTGTAATTTAGCACTAAAATAATTTCCTGATTGTCTCCTGAAAAGATTCTTCACATCTTTGTATTCATATTATTTATCATGACAAAATATAACACAAAATTTCAACTTGCATATAGCTTTCTTTTATTATGGAAAAGCTACAGAGGGAAAAATATTAACTTATCAGTGAAAACATTAGAAACTGATTTTTCAGAAACTAAGTACACCTAGAATTTTAAAATCTTTGGAATAAGTACATATATAAGCTGACTCACTCCATTTCTCAAAGGTAATTGCAGCTTATGCTGTAAGACCTAGTGGAATTCTTTACAATTAAGTTCAAAAACAACCTTAACTATAAAAATCCTCAAAATTTGGACAGATCCAAGCCCTATCACCTTCCTTATTCCCCCTTTTCAATCACTGTTTGAGAATAAAAACAGAAGTGTATATAACATATTTTAGACTGACATTAAAAAATTCTAGTGATTTAAAGAGTACCCTTTAAAAAAGAACCTACATGACACTGATATTAGAATATGAAAATGCACACTGTTCTTGAAGATATAATCTATGTTGTTTTAATATTCTGTTTCTATAAAGCCATCTATATCTGTTTCCTTGATACTATTCTTGAAAATAACTGATTCAGGTTAGGCTTGAACTGAGTTTGTCTGCCTTCCCAGCCTCTCAGGCCAGGACAGCTATCCTGAAGGTCAACAGCTTCCACCCCAAAGCCCAAAAGTGCCCAAACTCAGAAAACAAGGACACTCACTACCAAAAGCACATAGGCAGAGTTAACCACAATCTGTAGGCTTCAACAAGCCTAATACTAGAGCAGTAGTCACCCAATATGTATAGCAGATCTGAAAGGAAAACACAGGAAGGAGGAAGAACATAAATAATCAAGCAAGCCCTAAGAAAAATAACTCACCATCAAAGGATAAACAATCTGAAGAAACCAACTTGGATGGCATGGAAGAAATGCTCCATATGCCTGACAAAGAATTCAGAATCAATGTGCTGAAAGCACTCAAAGAGGCCAAGGAAGAGGGGGAAAAAAGGGAAAGCAAAAGGGTAGAAGCCTTCAATGAATTAAGAGAAGCAGTAAAAAAATATAAAAAAGAATGCAGTAAAATGAGCACTATCATCAACGTACAGAAAAATGAAATTGAAGCCCTAAATAAGAAACTGCAGGAGTTGCAATGCATAAAAGGAGAAATAGAAGAACTCAAGAATGCAGGGAAGAGCCAGGAAAGCAGATTAGAAGAAATAGAAGAACCAGCACACTAGAGAATACAGAAGTAGAGAGAACGAAGAGAGAGAAGCAGAGTAAGAACACAGAAGAAAAAATCAGAGATCTGTCAGTTACCCTAAGGAAAACAAATATAAGAGTAATTGGAATACCAGAAGGTGAAGAGAAAGACTTAGGATCTGAAAGGCTCTTCAATGAAATAATGGAGGAAAATTTCCCAAATCTGAAGAAATGAAAATAGACATACAGGAAGCAAAAAGGACACCAAACTACTTTAATGAAAGAAAAAACACAGCAAGACACATCATAGTAAAACTTACAAAAGCTAAAGATAAAGAAAAAAATATGAGAATAACAAGAGAAGAAACAGATAATCTACAAAGGAAAACCAATCAGACTGACTTCAGATTTCTCAGAGGAGATACTCCAGGCAAGGAAAGAATGGCACCACATCTTCAAAACACTCCAAGACAAAAAATGTCAACCAAGAATACTCTACCCAGCAAAGCTGTCCTTCCTTTATAAAGGAAAAACCAGAACCTTCTCAGACATTTGCGACCACCAAACTCACTCTCCAAGAAATCCTGAAAGAAGCCCTAAGATCGAAACCTGCAGAAGAATAAAAGGAATGAACAATAAAAAGAAAAGAAAGAACAAACTAAAACAGAACCCCAAATGACCACCAGGAACCCATTGTTGGACCCTCAAACATCAATAATTACTCTAAATGCCAATGGGCTAAACTCATCAGTCAAAAGACATAGAGTTGCAGACTGGATTAAAAAACAGAATCCAACATTCTGCTGCCTCCAAGAAACACATCTTATCCCGAAAGACAAGCATAGATTGAAGGTAGAAGGATGGAAAACAATTCTACAAGCAAACAGCCCCCCAAAAAGGCAGGAGTAGCTATCCTCATATCAGACAAAGCATATTTCAAAATAAAAAAGTATCAAAGGATAAAGATGGCCACTACCTAATGGTTCAAAGGCCAACCAAAAAGACTTAACAATTATTAACATATACTCACCAAATGAGGGAGCACCAAGATTTATAAGACAGCTACTAAGAGAGCTGAAAACAATATAGATGAAAACACATATGTAATAGACTTCAACATACCACTCTCAACAAAGGACAGATCAAGCAAACAAAGGCTACACAAGGACACAAAAGCCTTAAAAGAAGACCTAGACAAAATGGACCTAAAAGATATCTACAGGATGCTACACCCACAAGGAACAGAATACACCTTCTTCTCAAATGCACATGGATAATTCTCTAAAATTGACCACATACTAGGTCACAAGGCAAACACAAAGTTTAAAATAATACCAAACTTTTTTTTCAGACCACAAGGGTATCAAACTAGAAATCAACAATGAGAAGGAAGTAAAAAGAACACCTAATACTTGGAGACTGATCAACATGCTTCTAAAGAAAGAATGGGTAACTGAATAAATTAAAGAAGAAATTAAAACTTACTTTGAAACAAATGACAAAGAAGACACAGCATTCCAAAATGTCTGGGATGCAGCAAAAAGCATATCTAAGAGGAAGGTTCATAGAAATACAGGCCCATATCAAAAACCAAGAAAATAACAACAACAACAAAAAAACACCAATATACCAACTTGAAAAATTAGAAAAAGAGCAACAGAAAAACCCAAATCCAGCAGAAGACAAGAAATAACAAAAATAAAAGAAGAAATAAATAATCTAGAATCCAAAAAGACTATCCAAAAGATTAACAAAACCAAAAGCTGGTTCTTTGAAAAAAAAAAAATTGATAAGCCCCTTGCAAAGCTCACAAAGGAAAGAAGAGAGAAAATTCTAATAAACAGAATCACAAATGAAAGAGAAGAAATGACAACAGACACAAAAGAAATTCAAAGGATAGTAAGAGATTACCATGAACAACTATAAGGAAATAAATACAATAACCTGGATGAGATGGATAGATTCTTAGAAAGATACAACTCCCCAAAATTAAACAAAGAAGATATAGAGAACTTAAATAAACCAATCACAAGCAGCAAAATTGAAGCAGTCATCAAAACTCTACCTAAAAACAAAGGCCCAGGACCCAATGGCTTTACAAATGAATTCTACCAGACATTCAAAGATGAAATAATGCCTGAGCTACTAAAGCTTTTCCAAAAAATTGTGAAAGAAGGAAAACTGCCAAATACATTCTATAAAGCAAACATCACACTCATACCAAAACCAAATAAGGACAGCACCAAGAAAAAAAACCTATATAGACCAATATCCTTAATGAACACAGATACAAAAATCTTAAACAAAATCCTGGCAAACCTAATCCAAGGATGCATTAAAAGCATCATTCACCATGAGCAGGTGGGATTTATCCCAGGGGCACAAGGATTTTTCAACATCCAGAAATCAATTGACATAATACACCACATCAACAAAGAGAAAAACAAAAACCGCATGATCCTATCAATAGATGCAGAGAAAGCATTTGACAAAGTCCAGCATCCATTCATGATAAAAGCCCTTGAAAAATTAGGGATTAAAGGAACTTACCTCAACATAATAAAAGCCATCTATGACAAAATTATGGCAAATATCATCCTAAATAGGGAAAAACTAAAAGCATTCCAATTGAGATCTGGAACTAGGCAAGGATGCCCACTCCCCCCACTACTCTTTAACATTGTACTGGAAGTTCTAGCTAGGGCAATAGGCAAGAGAAAGACATAAAAGGGATACGACTAGGCAAAGAGGAACTGAAGCTATCATTATATGCTGATGACATGATTCTCTATATAGAAAACCCCCCAAAAACACAGAAAGATTACTTGAAATAATAAACCAGTTTAGTAAGGAAGCTGGATACAAAATCAACACACAGAAGTCAGTGGATTTCCTATATGCAAAAAGTCAAATAGAAGAAAAAAAAATCAGAAAAACCATCCCATACCATCACACCAAAAAAAACTAGATACTTGGGAATAAACCTAACAAAAAACGCAAAAGAATTATACAAAGAAAATTTTAGAAGGTTCCTAAAAGAGATAGGAGACGTAAGGAAATGGAAGGACATTCCCTGTTCATGGATTGGAACAATTAATATTATCAAATGACCATCCTACTAAAGGCAATCTAC
The DNA here is from genome assembly GCA_004024945.1 of Uropsilus gracilis. Lineage (NCBI taxonomy): Eukaryota > Metazoa > Chordata > Mammalia > Eulipotyphla > Talpidae > Uropsilus > Uropsilus gracilis. Next base: position 199 of record PVHY01008465.1, on the reverse strand, counting down.
AGATTCAATGCAATCCCAATAAAAATCCCAATGACATTTTTTAAAGAGATAGAACAAAAATTACTGAAATTCATATGGAATACCAAAAGACCTCGTATATCAAAAAGCTTCCTGACCAGAAAAAAAGAGAATGAAGATATTACAATTCCAAACTTCAAACTATTCTACAAAACCATAATAATTAAAACAGCGTGGTATT